>OZ024743.1:212645854-212690854 GCA_964016885.1 Eledone cirrhosa
TCAATTTGCCTCTCTTACATTTATAGGACTATTTAAACACACTGAGATAGTTCTGATCTGAATTTCAGAAAAATAGAATGAAAAATAATTATAACAATCAGAGAAATGGAATGCAAGAAGCTACAACTGCCTCCACCATTACTATTACTACTCCTACCATTACCACAGTCAACAATAGAAAGCTGGTAACAACAACATCATTATCAGCTAATAACCCTAACAATAACATTTCATTAACAATAGACAATACTTTTCTTCCTTATTTTTCCTTTACTTTGAATATATTTTCCTCTGTAAGAACCCCTGTTCTTTAATTCTGCAAGAACACACGAGACACAGGAATCTCTCTTTGGAATCATTTCACTATACATAAATTAGATATGTAAATGTGTATTTTTCATACAATGTTATGATGTCTTTATGGTGTCAATTCCTTTTATGGTATGTTGATTCAGAAATATGGAAGACCATTAAGTCATCAATTTTAAAATCAGAATTTACAAATAATAATAATAATCGTTTCTACTTTTGGCACAAGGCTAGCAATTACCCAGTACATTACTGGTACTTTATTTTATCGACCCTGTAAGGATGAAAGGCAAAGTTAACCTCGGCGGGATTTGAACTCAGTCCGTAATGGGACGTAACTCTGCTGCAATGCATGGCGTCCGACCCTCTACCGATACTGCCAATCAACCACCCTGGTAATAATAATAATTGTTTCTACTTTTTGGCACAAGGCCATCAATTACCCAGTGCATTACTGGTACTTTATTTTATCGACCCCGTAAGGATGAAAGGCAAAGTTAACCTCGGCGGGATTTGAACTCAGAATGGCAAGGTCCGTAAATCTATGCGTCAAAGCATGGCGTCTGACCCTCTACCGACACTGCCAATCCACCACCTATAAATAATAATAATAATAATAATAATAATAATAATAATAATAATGTTTTCTTTATTAACCACAAGGGTTTACATAAAGTAGACATTAAGGACAGTACAGGACAATACAGGACGGTACAGATGGGCATTTCTGCGTGTAAAAAAACAGAGGATGTAATAAAAAATTCCCCAATAGGGGGGAGACTTCCGAGGGACATTTGTGGAGAAAGTCCATTAAAAGACCACAGTGACCCTGACCACCAGGGCAAGTGCCCTCTCCCAGTTTTCCACCTTTAATTTACAGACTCATACTCAGAGTAGGCCCATTCACTCAGGCCATACTTGCTTCTCTCACCCATCTTTCAACAAAATGCTGGGAAGAGAGCACTTCCCTCTCTACCCTGATTTTCCTTTTTCTTTTTCAAATGAAATTTGAAAAAGTTAATCAGGGCATCACCGAAGAGGTAAGTGCTCGTCTTCAGCCTTTTCAAACGTGTCCACCATACTATCTCTTTCGCCATGGCCACCAGACAGATAAAAACTGCCTGCCCTTCCCGGCTAAAGGAAGAGGGCGGGGCAATCCTCACGATCGACTCAGCTGATATCTGGATCCGTCCTACACGTGACAGCAGGTGTTCGACATAAACCCACAAGTCAGCAATGCTAGGACACTGGACGAGTGCGTGCAGGACGGTTTCGTCGCCCTGCACGCATCTCGGATATGCCCGGCTGACGGCACCTCCATGCCTGTAGAATTTATCCCGAACTGACAAAGCTCCTCGGTAGCACTGCCAGGCCAGGGATTTCTGGAAGTTGTCCATAGGCCCCGGCCCGAAAGTCCTTCCGAAGAGATTGGCTAGTTGATTTTCGTCGACGCCTAGAGTTTCTCCAAGTACGTCGTCGCTCTTCCCTTCCACTAATCCTCTATAGAACGCCAAGGTGGAGTTTCCACCGATCACATTACCCGATTGGTCGAGGGCTGTGAGCGCCTGAAGACATTCCAGTCTCCAAGCGCTCCCTCTCGGTCTTCGCTTGACCCAGGACTGCAGCTCCGTCAAGGAGACGAGCTGGGGAAAGATGTGTCTAGCAAACGGCGACCACACCTGATCACCGTCGAGGAAGAGGTGGAAATGTCGTAGCCTGAGCGCGTGTCTGCGCATCATCAGCCACAGCATGCCCAGCCCTCCACGTAGCGGGTGTTGACAGCAGAGCGCGTCCCTTCCACAAAAAGCGAAAGAGCAAACGCTCCAGCGCAGTCAGGCGGGGCTTAGGACAAGGTACGACGGTCAGGCGGTAGTAGATGACGGACGCGATGTACGCGTTAGCCACCTCCGCTCGACCTTTCAGGGATAGCTTCCTCTCCGCCCATTTCTGGGTGAGAGAAGCCACCCTGCTCGTCACCTCGTCCCAGTTTTTGTCCGTCTGGAGGTCCGGACAGAACCATGCCCCTAGCAATTTAACGGGTCCGTCCGTCCAGTGCCCGATGACGCTGTTGGACGGCATGGACCTGCCTCTCCAGGTGCCGAGCAGCAGGCCCACTGACTTTTCCTGGTTGATCATTGCTCCTGTCACCGCTTCGTATTCTCATAGTGTAGTGCCGATCGCCTCGATGTGTTTGGCGTTCGACACCACTACGGTGACATCGTCCGCATATGCTGACACGGATCTTCCGCATCCTAGTTGGCGCGGGACCCCCCTCAACGTCTCCAGTTTGTGCAGTAATGGCTCGAGAGTCAATACGTACAAGAGGGACGAGAGGGGACATCCTTGGCAGACCGAGCGCATGATGTTGAACGGTTCCGAAAGGTGATCGTTCACTCTCACCACAGAGCAGATGTCGCTGTGCATGGCAGCGATCCAGCCTCTGAAGACGGGCCCAAAGCCAGGCGCCCTCAGGACTGCCGCTAGGTAACGATGGTCGACCCTATCGAATGCTTTCGACTGATCTAAATTGATCAAGGACCCACCCGTGCCAGGTTCCCTAGCTACCCTCTCCGATGTATCGCATGAGGTGGAGGTTGTCGTGGATGGATCTGTCGGGAATGGCGCATGTCTGTGCCTCTCCCACCAGACCACCAACGACAAGCCCCAACCTCTTTGCTAGCACCTTGGCCAAAATCTTGAACTCTGTGTTTAGCAGAGTTATGTGCCTGAAATTATGTATGTTATCCCCCTTGTTCGGATCCTTTCTCAGCAGCGCCACAGCTCCTCGGCTCACAGAGCTGGGAATTCTCCCGTTCTGTTACCAGTTGCAGTAGACGTCCGCCAAGAGGCCTCCGAACAAGTCTAGCATCTGTACGTAAAGTTCATAGGGCAGACCATCCAAACCAGGCGATTTACCCCTTATGCAGTCAGTCATTGCCTCCCGTACTTCAGCGGCTGTTATCGGCTTTTCGCAACACTCCGCCTCAGTGGCCGAGAGCCACGGCATTCCGTCGAGGTAGACACTAAAGTCCATCCCTCGATCCGGCCCGCCGCTGCCCCCGAACAGCTGTGCGAAGTGTCGCTGAAAAGCTTCACAGATTTGCCCGGGATCGAGTAGCATGCGCCCGTCGTGGTCCACCAAAGACCGGATCGTGGCTTTGTTGCCACGACACGCCTCCGCCACTCGTGCCCATTGAACGGCTTTAGTCCCCTCGTGTCTGAGAGCACGCACCCTAGCTCTGACAACGCAGCCTTCGTGCTTTGCATTGAAGAATTGGTCAAGGGCCAATTTCGCCGCAAGTACGTCGGTCGCGATGCTTTTGCAAAGCGCCTCGTCTAATTTTCTAACTAATTCTCCCTCTGCTCTATTTTTCTCTATTGCTAAAGCCTTACTAAATCTAATGGACTCTATTCTAATTGCTCTTTTCAGAGCAAACCACCACTTGTTGTTGACAATGGCCACCGTCAACGCTCGCTTAACTAGTTCGCTAATCCGGTCTCTGTAGGCCTTGCGCGCTGGTAAGGACGCGTTTAGCTTCCAGTAGCCGGGTCCTCGTCTATGAAGCCTATCTAAGTCAAGCACACAGATCACGAATTTGTCGTCCGTGTAACTGACTATCTTGAATTGTGGACAGCCTATGCTTACCTTCTGGGTCCAGGAAGATGGCCCGTATGGCAAGATCCAAACCTCTCCGAAAAAGCACAGCAACTCCTCCCCCTGATCCCGGACGGCTGGGAGATGCGTACACATCGTAGCCGCCGAGGATCGGTGCGAAGGCCCGTGCTTCGGAGATTCTGGTCTCGCTGATGGCCACTACATCTAGGTTTAGTGACCTGAGGTCGTTGAGAAGGTGGCCCTGCTTCCATGACGACCCTAAGCCACGCGCATTTATCATGCCTATTCTGAGTGAGGTCATGTTGAAATGGAGTGGAAAAGATGGGAAAGACCACTTACCTTACTTCTCGTAGAGGAAGGACGGTTTCTCCATCCTTTTCACTGCTTGTGGCCTCCTCAGGAAGGATGTCCTTATAAATCCTCCTGGAGAGTGCTTGTCGGAAGTCTCCGATGTCTTTGGGGAATTTTTGTTTTAGTGTCATGTACGTTTTCTGTGTGATGCGAGTGATTTGTATGTGTGGAGGTGGTGTGAACTTTTGGGTTGTTGTGTAGTCTTTTTCTGTGATGCTGGTGTTGTGTTGGATGTAGTGTAATAATTGGTTGTTGTTCGAATTTAATGCTGTGTAGTGTGTATCTTTTTGGTTGTTTTGTTTTGTTTGCGTTTGTTGTGGGTTTGTTTCTGTTTCGCATTTTGGTGACTTTTGTGGTGTAGGTGATGGTGGTGTTGGGGTTAATGATGGTGATGATGTTGGTGTTTGTGGTGATGGGGTTGGTGATGCTGGTGTGTATGGTGGCATGTCTGTCCTAACTTTTTTGTTTGATAGTTTATTTGTTTCCCTCTGTATTTTGTTTTGGGAGGGAGAAGGAAGAGAATTTTTTCTTTTTTGGTTTCTTTTTTTCTTTTTTCCTGATACCGTTTCCCACTCCTCGTCGTCACAACTGTCTCCAGTTGTGATAGGCCGGGGAGTGGAAAATCCTCCACAGGCGTTAGTTTTTGTTGGCGTGGTGGATGGTGTAGGCGCTGGTGCTAGTTCTGGCGCGTTGGGTGGTGGTGGTGTTGGTTTTGCTACCGTTGCTGGGGTTGTTGCTGTTACAGTTGCTTCTGTTGTTGCTGCTACAGTTGTTGCTGCCATCTCTGCTGCTGGTGGTGTTGATGGTTGAGTCACTGGGGTGGGTAGGAGAGGTGGCCTTAACTTTTTAGCCTGAGGGCAGAAAGCCCTTAGGTGGGTTCCTTCACCACAAACGACACACCTAGGCCTTCTGCCCTCGACAATTACGGTGAGGTGGCTGCCGTCAGTGAGGTCTATTACCTCTGGGATCTCCTCAATGCTTTTTTGGTCCGCTTGGATCAGGAGCTCCATCCCAGATCTGGACCAGTTCTCCTGCTTTTCATTCGCTATTTCGATTATCTTGGTGTTGGCTTCGATGCCGCCGAGGACGGCAGCTATTAGCCAGGGAATTTCGATGGCTGGTGGAACGCGGGTGACCCTGATCTTTACGAGTCTCTGGCCACAATAGCTTGGGACGAGTGTGAAGTCGTCACTTCTTAATGGGGCCATGGAGTGTTCTCTAGCCTCCTGTGGTGTTTCAAAGAACACGTCCACGGTTCCATACTTCTGCCCACGTCTGATGTGGGTTTTCTTTGCCCACACATGTCCCAAAGCTTTTTTGATTTGGGACTCGGATGCCCGTTCCACTCGGCGCGATTTTATATTAATTGTTCGATAAGACACGGTGCATAGGCGCCGATGCTCCATTTTATTAGGTGGGGGTGGGGGTGGGGGGTGAGGCTGACCCTGTATCCATCTTTCTTTACCATTTTTTTGGCTTCTTCTAATTCCTCCTGAGTTACCTGAAATGCTTCGCACTGTTTTGCTACTCTGGCAAAACTCAGAGTGGTTTTCTTAATGTCATTGTTGCTGTTGTTGTTATCGTTATTTTTGTTATTATTAATTTTAGTTTCAGTTGTGGTGGTGGTGGCGTCAGTGGTGTTCGGTGTGGAAGAGTGCATTTTGGTTGAATTCATTTCGATATCACGAGTTAATTTATTTTTTTCTTTTGTTTCTGTTGTCGCGGTGGTGGTGGTGGTGGCGGTTTTAACACCTGCAGTCATTGGTAATGGCGGGAAATGAATGTCTGCCTGAGACAAATTTAAAATATTGCTACTGCTTATATTTTTTTTAGTGTTGGCAAACGTAGTAATATTTACAATGGTGGTGTCGGTGTGAGGTGTTAGTTTGTGAGGAAGGCTCTCAGTTGCTTGGTGCAGAGGTGAGTCAGCCATGAATTTTTCAAAGAAATTTTTTGATAATCATAAAAGTTTAAATTTTGGGCACAAGGCCCCAATCTTTTTGGGTGTCCTTTTCAGATAACAATGTATGTGCACTTATATACAGTTAACAATAAAAAATTTCCATAAATGGCAAATTTAAATAACTGAAAATAACAAACCTTTGCGGAGCTCACGATGATACGATTTACTACGTAGGTCGCCAATAATAATAATAATAATAATAATAATAATAATGGACTACAAATTTCAGAAGTCCCATTTACAGCTGAAATGGAATACAGAAAAAGCAAAGCAGGTAAAAGAAACTGCAAACAAAGAACTGCTACAGAAACCTTGCTAAGAAATGGCAAGAAAAGCCTCTGTATGGAAAATACCCAGAGCGAGCTAACAATCCTGATGTTGACAAAACTTTAACCCATCAGTGGTTGCCATCCTCTGGACTGAAATCGGAGACTGAAGGACTGATTATATCAGCAAAAGATCAGTGTCTACCAACAAAAAATTACCAAGCCAACATAATAAAAAATGGATGCAACCCATTATGCCGTATATGCAAAAAACAACCAGTGACCATTGATCATATAATTTCAATGTGCAGTCCTATAGCTCCAACCGAATACCTAAACAGGCATAACAGAGCTGCACAATACATACATTGGATAATGTGTAAGCATTTTGACCTGCCCCATCAAAAGAACTGGTGGGAGCATCAACCACCTCCCATACTTGAAAAAGATCACATCTCAATCTTGTGGAACTTTAGCATCCAAACAGACCGAAAAATAGATGCAAATAGACCTGATATAATATTGGAGGACTTTAAAAAGAGGGTATGCCTGCTAATTGATATGTCTGTTCCAATAGACAAGAATGTATCTATAAAAACATTTGAAAAATTGAGCAAGTATAAGGACCTGGAGAGAGAAATTGGAAAAATGTGGAAATTGAGAACTAAAACAGTGGTTGTAGGCGCTCTAGGAATGATACCTAAGGGGTCTAATGATTACTTATCGCAAATCCCAGGAAACCCGCGTATAGGAGAAATACAAAAGATAGTACTAATGGGGACTGCCCATATACTAAGGAAGATTCTGTTAATATAATTACATCACAAGTCGAAACACCTAAAGATGCATGTGTGTATATGTATGTTCTTTCTTGAACATGGCGGACCTTGTTGTCTCTTGAGGTCACTGGTTGTGACTTGGTGATAACTCGTATGAACATAAAGCAAGATAAATGCAACTATAATAATAATAATAATAATAATAATAATAATAATAATAATAATAATAATAATAAGATAAGATTAGGGAAGAAGACGCACGAGGTGGTAGAACGTCACGAAATTGCTCCCGTAAGTTTTTTGATTTTTAACATATTTAAATCAATTGTGAAAGAACAATTCTTAGCACAAATGTTGCATAAAGGCACCGAATGAGGTCCCATAAAGTTTCGGATCCATATTATATTGTTGTATCGCTCAAATATTCAATTTTGTATTATATATTTTGTATTCAAAAAAGAAAATGGTTATAAATGGAACAAAACACCCTCTGTCTACAGTATATAGAACAGCAGCAATTTCAATTTCACCAACACCAGAAACTTGATACACTTGATACACTACCTATCCCATCACACTAAATATAATTTCACCAGCATCATAATAATAATTACTATTATTATTGTCTCAAATTTAAAAAAATGTTTAATTCAAATTTTACGGGAATATGTCAACACAAAATATAATAAAAATATATATTAAACATACGACACAAACTCCACAACACCACCGCTGCCACCACCCCACCACATCCATCATCGCCGCCACCACTCATTCAATGCTACTGACACTATTCCCCTGTTAACTTGAGAGAGAAAAGGGAAGGTGGCGGTAGCACTAGACAAGAGAGAGGCTAGCAAAAGATATAAATAGATTGACTTGGTGACCTTGCCACGGCCAAACGTCTACATCAACAATTATGGGACTGCTGGCTCACCCCTTCCTCACCAACAATATAAAAAGCCCCGGCACCACCACCGACATAGCCAACAACAATAACAGCCAACTACAACAAAAAGTATATTATATTATTGTAATGCACTGGGTGATTGCTGGCCTTGTGCCTGGAGTGGAGACAATTATTAATAATTTCATTCTTAAGCCACGCAATGCTCACATTAAGGAACCACTCATGATAATAACAATTTTAAAAAAAAACAACAAAAAGAAAACCCCGTGACCAAGAAATACCGGGATGGCGGCCGGCGGGGAATAGCCATGTCTCTAGGGGAGAACGACCCCTCTAGTCTTGGTTGACACTCGTTCTAGAAGTGGTAACACGAAATGATTACCCCTTGGCGGATAAGGATAAAACGCGACAAAATAAAGTAAATGTCTAATGATAAAATCTCATACCGGATCGGCCGTCACCCGGGTAAAAAAGGGCCGCGTCCCTCAGAGAGGAACCAGACTGGGGTCGAAAAATCAGCTAATGGTTCAAACCTTCCCATCACTTCGGAGCTGGAGACCTCCCATAACCGGAATACTCCTACTGTTGGCCCTCCATGCTCACCACCAAGAAATCCAAAGAAAAAGAGAGAAAAATGGTCAAGGGAAGATAATAAAGAAGTCCTTGAGGCTTTCTACACTGCCATGTACTACCCATCAAATACATCGAATACAGAACAGACATATATCAACTGGAAAAAGAAACATCCCGAAAACAGAGGCTATATTGACAGTAACAAACTAGCCAATATACGAAGAAATATTGTAAGAAAAAAGTTACTAACTGATATAGAAATTGATCAGATCAAGCTATTAGCACAAAGTCAGCGAAGGGAAAATGAAACATGTGTCAGTGAAAACGAGGTAAACTGTAACACTTCGAACCCCAGGGTTGGGGCGGAATCACTGGCAACAGAACAGATTAAAGAAAGGATCGAAAAAGTGGAGGGAGTGCATGCTCAGGATGAAACTCCAAATGAAAATAATGAGATCGTAAATGATAAAGAATTGAATGAGAATGAACTTGCCAACTTGAAGGATGAAATTATGATCGAATGGATGAAAATGAAAGAATCTGACATGGGGCAACGAGACATCCTCCCTAAGATCCAGAACTCCAAACAGAACCAAAAGATAATACACAAGACTAACATAATTCTCAAAAACATTATCATCACAAACAAACTAAACATTACTGATTTAAATCATCTCTATTATGCATCGGCTAAAGTCACCACTCACTTATGTGGAGTGAAGATGAAAAAACAAAGGAATTCCCACAAGAAATCTACTTGGCAAGAGAACATCAATCGCCAAATAAACCTTCTCCGATCTGACATAGACATTTTAACAAACTATAAAGTAGGTGAACATGTTAAACAAACTAAACTTAGAAAATTGAAAAAAAAGTACAGTATAAAATCAACATGTGACATAGACATGCTGATAGAAATAATCAAGCAAAAAGTGTCGGCCAAAGCTGCTCGTATAAGGCGCTTTGAAAAACGATCTAGATTCTATAAGGACAATAATATGTTCAAAAACAACCAAAGAAACTTCTACAGAAAAATTGGTAAGTCAACAATAACTGCTAAATCAATACCACCCAAGGAGGAAGTGCAAGAATTCTGGGAAAAGATCTGGGCCGAAGAAAAAGTTCATAACATACATGCCCCATGGATAGACAGACAAATGAAAGATACAGCTCACCTTGAGGAACAAATATGGGAAAATGTAACAGTTGAACAGTTGCGCTTGGCTCTAAGAAAAACCAGCAAATGGAAATCCCCAGGAAAAGACAAAATACAAAACATTTGGATAAATGCCTTCACAGAGTCTCATGAGCTGTTAGCCCAACTTTACAATGAAATAGTTAAGGAGCCAGAAAAGATAACTTCATGGCTAGTTAACGGCATTACATTCCTGCTTCCGAAGAATGATGAGACAAACAATCCCAACAATTACAGACCGATAACTTGCTTGACCACAATGTATAACATTTTAACATCAGTCCTAACTGAATACACATATGACCACCTGATAACAAATGACCTATTTCCCATTGAGCAGAAAGGGTGTAAACGAGGCTCATATGGCTGTAAGGATCAGCTTCTGGTTAACAAAATGATACTGGAAGATTGTCATAATAGACACAAAAATCTATCGATTGCTTGGATAGATTATAAAAAAGCATTCGATAGTTTGCCACACAGTTGGATTGAAAAATGTTTAGAGATTTTCAAAATATCCCCCGTTGTCAGGAGGTTTTTGTCATTCAGTATGAGGACATGGAGAACGACACTCCTTTTGAATAGTGAAACAAAATCACTGGAAGCTGGAGAAGTTAACATTAATTGTGGAATTTTTCAGGGTGACTCTTTATCGCCACTTTTATTCTGCATCGCACTTATACCATTAAGTAAAATGCTCAATGAAACAAAACATGGATATAGAGTCTATGACAAAACCATTAATCACCTGTTCTACATGGATGACCTGAAACTATTTGCAAAAAATGATGAACAATTGCAAGGGCTATTATCCACTGTGAAGCAGTTCAGTGATGACATTAAAATGGAGTTTGGAGTGGATAAATGCGCCAAAGCAACGTTCACCAGAGGAAAGCAGCTGAAGAGTTCAGACATTAATCTTGATCGGGGGAACGTGATAAGAGAGCTTGATCAAGAAAAAACTTACAAATATCTAGGTGTTTGTGAAGGAGACGGAATCAAGCACTCGACAATGAGGGAAAGGATAAGGAAGGAATGTTACCGCAGAGTCAGAGCAATCTTAAGAACGGAATTGAATGCAAGGAATAGGATCGATGCCATAAACACGCTTGCCATACCAGTAGTAACCTACAGTTACAATGTCATCAACTGGTCAAGCACAGAGATCCGTAGGCTCGATACAAAAATCCGAAAATTCTTAACCATGCACAGAATGCATCACCCTAAAGCAGACATAGATAGAATATATCTCCCTAGGAAAGAAGGAGGACGTGGGTTAATCCAGTTAGACATTGCGTTGAAAACTGCAACAATTGGATTATCCACATATCTAAGGGAATCACATGATTGTATGATCAAACTCGTTTTGAAACACGAAAGCACCAAAAGATCATATTCCATTACAAAAGATGCACAAAGATACAGTAATGGACTACAAATTTCAGAAGTCCCATTTACTGCTGAAATGGAAAACACAGAAAAAGCAAAGCAGGTAAAAGTAACTGCAAAGAAAGAACTGCTACAGAAACTGGCTAAGAAATGGCAAGAAAAGCCCCTGTATGGAAAATACCCAGAGCGAGCTAACAATCCTGATGTTGACAAAACTTTAACCCATCAGTGGTTGGCATCCTCTGGACTGAAATCGGAGACTGAAGGACTGATTATATCGGCACAAGATCAGTGTCTGCCAACAAAAAATTACCAAGCCAACATAATAAAAAATGGGTGCAGCCCATTATGCCGTGTATGCAAAAAACAACCAGAGACCATTGACCATATAATTTCAATGTGCAGTCCTATAGCTCCAACCGAATACCTAAACAGGCATGACAGAGCTGCACAATACATACATTGGATAATGTGTAAGCATTTTGACCTGCCCCATCAAAAGAATTGGTGGGAGCATCAACCACCTCCCATACTTGAAAAAGATCACATCTCAATCTTGTGGAACTTTAGCAGCCAAACAGACCGAAAAATAGATGCAAATAGACCTGATATAATATTGAAGGACTTTAAAAAGAGGGTATGCCTGCTAATTGATATGTCTGTTCCAATAGACAAGAATGTATCTATAAAAACATTTGAAAAATTGAGCAAGTATAAGGACCTGGAGATAGAAATTGGAAAAATGTGGAAATTGAGAACTAAAACAATACCAGTGGTTGTAAGCGCTCTGCGAATGATACCTAAGGGGTCTAACGACTACTTATCGCAAATCCCAGGAAACCCGCGTATAGGAGAAATACAAAAGATAGTACTAATGGGAACTGCCCATATACTAAGGAAGATCCTGTCAATATAAGTACATCACAAGTCTAAACACTAAGGATGCATGTGTGAATATGTATGTTCTTTCTTGAACATGGCGGACCTTGTTGTCTCTTGAGGTCACTGGTTGTGACTTGGTGATAACTCGTATAAACATAAAGCAAGATAAATGCAAATAATAATAATAATAATAATAATAAAAAGAATTTTGCAAATGTGGGGAAGGGGGTATTTGAACTCGCTCATAAAGAGAAATAATTAAATACTGCAATACATTTTGTCTTCTTGCTCAACTGATTTTGCTCTTATAGCAATAAAGTAAATAAAACAAGTTTTTTAATATCATAGAGATCACTGTATGAAACACTAGAGAGCTTATCTCACTTCATGACTGAACCTTCCTATTGTTAATCAATCAACTATGAATCAGGAACAGGAGAAGGAGAGCCCTGCACTTGGTTCAGAGAAGAGAGCTGTGTACTTGGCTGAGGGAGGAAGAATCATGTGTCTGCGTCAAGGAAGAACTAAAAGTGGAGCAGTCTTGTGTCTGGCTAATGAGTTTCTGGTTCAGGGAGGAAGTGAGAGAGACAAAGACGAGTTGTTATTTGCCTAGCTCTAGAAGGTAATCTGAGAGGAGATGTGAATCTGGTTAAGAACAAAACTGGCAAGCAAGGGGTAGAGTGAGTCATGCACCTCACTCATTGAAGAGATTCTTACAAGTGACTCAGAGGAGAAGGTAAGAGAGCTGTGCTCATATTAGGGGAAGCAGAGAGTACATTGAAGTAACTATCGTGGAGTCACAACACAATAGTAATAGTAAATAACAAAAACTTTGGAGCATGTGGTCTGTATTACTCCAGCACAGTTACTGTTTCATATAGGCACTGCATATGGTCACTTACTCTGTGTACCTGGTTTAGGATAGGTACACCATATCCTGCATGTTGTAAAGAGGAGACTAAAAGGGTCCAGTATCAGAAAGGGCATCGGGTCATAAAACATTGTCTCGAACCCCCCTCCCTCCATGATGAGTATGATTAAACCTGTCACAGGGCTCACAAGTCTAACTCGCACTTTAGCAGGGAAAATGGTCTTAAAATGCTTGTTGTACATGGCCATCTTAATTCAGATAATAAATAAATATATAGAGTTCTCTTGCTTCATTACTTATCAGTTATGAACCATCAGTTTTTGGACTGCTATGAGGGCTTCATAGCGAACATTTGGATCTTCATGTGTGAGATATTGCATCACAAGTTGTTTGGCACCAAGTTTTTCAATCACTGAAAAAACAAAAACAAAAAAAAAAAATACATGTAAAAACAGTGATGATGATGAAGATGAAATAAAGCCTATTTCAAGGGAATGGATGAGAAAGTAGGATTTGGAGGTTGATTTTGCCATATTTCTAATAAAGGCCACTGCCTATGATTTTCAAATAATATCGAAAAAGAAGTTTGAAGGATTTATTAATATAATTGGTTTTCTCATTTTGAAGTTGGTGTTTGGAACATAGTTTAAAGGCTTTTACATGATAATTATGATGGAAGGTTTTTAGATAAATATAAACTCTTTAAAATAGTCATGCATTGTAAAACTAAGAGTGGTTTGATATCGAAGTGGTTAATTGACTATAAAATACGATTGTTATTAAAAATAATTGTGGCTAATTTGCCAAAGCAAGAAATTATCTTTATGTCATTCAGCTGAATAACTAATACACCCTACCACTAATCTTGTACAGATTCTAAACTTCTGAACAAATACTTCTCGAGAAGAAACAGATTTTTTTCTATATATCACTGTACAAAGGTGGACCAAAAAGTTCATAGGATGACTATGAAGGAGTGATGCTAAAGCTGTGAAATCTTGCATGCCTTAATTTCAACTCTTATTAATAACGGTAATGAAGAAGGGCTACTGACCTCCCAGACCACTGAAGGGTCTGTATCTCATTTACATATGGTCACATCGAGTGAAGAGGAGTTGTGTCTTTTGACACAAACCAAAGGGTCCTTCTAATCCCTAGTTTGGCAAGCTTTCTACGGCCGGATGCTCTTCCTGTCACCAACTACCTTACAGTGTGTACTGGGTACTTTTATTGTGTAGATCACCAGCACTAGGGAGGCTGCCATCTCCTTGACAACTAAAGGATCCTCGCAACTCTTTGTTTGGTAAGCTTACTATAGCTGGATACCTTTCCTAACACCAACCACTTTAAAATGTGTACTGGTTGCTTTTAATGTCTAGGGAAGCTGTCATGTCCTTGACACAACTATTAATAAATCAATTGTCTGAAATAATTATTTCTTGTATAGGCACAAGGCCAGTAATTTGAAGGGGAGGGGAAAGTCAATTAAATCGACCCCAGTGCATTACTGGTGCTTTATTTTATCGACCCCGTAAGGATGAAAGACAAAGTTAACCTCGGCGGGATTTGAACTGAGACCGCAAAGAGCCGTAACTCTATACCTGCAAAGCTTGGTGTCCGACTCCCTACCGATACTGCCAATCCACCGCCCTTAATTGTCTGAAATAATAACTTACTTCTTCCCTCGAGGGTAGTAGCGCACGTATTCACCAAAGTCATGAGCTGCTACAGAGAGAAACGTAACTTTTTGCTCAATGTTGCTGTCTGATGAGATCACGAACATGGCTAAATAATCAAGTGACCATGATCGTCATTGAAATATGTATCACAGCTTTATTAATATAGGACTCTTTAACATCTACAACTTCGCATTTTCCTCATTCTAATTATACGCCATACGTTGCAGCATAGAGTTACGGCCCTTTACGATCTGAGTTCAAATCCCGCCGAGGTTAACTTTGCCTTTCATCCTTACGGGGTCGATAAAATAAAGTTCCAGTCACGCACTGGGGTCGATTTAATCGTCTTTCCCTTCCTCCAAAATTGATGGTCTTGTGCCTATATAAGAAACCGTTGTAGTGACTAGCGCTATCTCTCCGGGGAACCAGACTATTTGGAGTTACTTCCCCGTGGCCAGTATATAAGCGGGCGTTACGATGCCTCTCTCTCTCTCTCTTTTCTCCTTTTGGCCGCCTGCTTAGTAGGCCAGGCACGGCTACGCAAAGGTAGCTCTTAGCATCTTATATATCTTTCGGTCGAGTTTTTCCGACCTGCAACACATCTGCTGAGGACTTATACCATAAGGCTCAGCTCAGGTGTATTCCAATCCTTTTTACAAGGATTAACAAAGCAAGTCACAGGTATGTCATTTAACCATTGTAATACACACACGCACGAGCACACGAATAAAGAAAAACTACCTTCATATACATTTGAGAAGACTTATCGTTGTTATTATTATATATATTATTTCCTGTCTGCATCTCATCATCTTGCTTCCTGCTTTCCTTACATATTCTTGTGTTCCTTCACTTATTAAATTATTAAATTAGTAATTGGCATACAGTGTTATCTACTAGAGTAAATAACCTTATGACCAGTTCACTAAAGTGGTGACCCCGACGTGATGCGAACACACGACATGAAAAAACACAAACAAACTCTTCTTTCGTTGCAGCAAACTCATCAACAATTTACAACCCGAAAGAACAAAAAATAAGGAACATGCAGACATACACAGACACCGAACACGTGTTGAACTTTTCGTTGGGACACACTTTCTTCGACCTAACGTGGAATTATGACACAAAAATTTCTCCGGCATTCTAGGACACAAATTTTCTTCGACAAACAACAAAAAAAGAAAACAAAAAAAAACAAAACAGTTTCTCCATCGAACAATAACATTTTTCTACACCTCACGTGTTGTATCACCTAAATGTGTCTCACCTTTTTCTCGCTTACTCGTTCAACCAAGTTTTTCCTTCTTCTTAATTCACATTCAGAGTGAGAATCAAGATGGCCGACAGCTGCCTTCTTTCATTTTCGGCAGCCATCTTATCTTTCTCGTAATTTTCCCGCGCAAAAGAAATTTTTTCAATTTCAATTTTACCTTGTACCAGCACATGTGTAGTGCACAAATCTCGATTTAAAGGGATACACACGTTTTGCTATTTCTTTTCAAGGATTTCATCAGCCCAAGCTATTTTTTATATTTGCCCGTAAAAAGATTTGCGACACTACAATGTTGTACATTGGCGTTAGTTACTGTGCATTTATCTTGCATGCTCGTTTCAATGGTCGCAACTTCAACTGCAACTTCATCTGGACTTAAACAGATCAACTTCAACCGCAACACTGACCATCAATTTTGGCTGTTATTTTTGACACTTTGCGCAACACATTTTCTGGGATATTCTAACTGTGAATGAGTTGTTTCCCTTGAAACAACTTCAAAAAGGCTATGCGAGACAACCAACGACAATTTCATCTTTGCTCTTCTCTCAACAACTTCGAACCAGCAGAACAACAAACAGAACTAAGAATCCTTCTTGCAGTCATTTTCCTGTGCGAAATTTCCACCATTCTCTTCGAAGGTCGGGAATTTCACGTTTTTCCACAGTACAGAAACAACCTGCTCTCAAATTCTCTTTGGGCATATACTTTTCCTACAGTTTCCCTGCTGCAATTGTGCAACATTCCTGTAAGATCTTCATCAGGCAGTGACGGTCCACAGAATCAAAGGCCTCCCTAAAGTAAATGAAAAACATGACCGCAGGAAGGTACTTTGCTCTAGCTCCCTCTAATATCCTCCTCAGCATCAGGATGTGACTGGTGGTTGATCTTCCCTCTCTGAAGCCGTTCTGGTTGTCCCTGAGCTTCTTCTCCATCTCAGGCTGGATCCTGTTAAGAATCATCCTGTTGAGGGTCTTTGCCGCAAGTGACGTCAGTGAGATCCCCCGGTAGTTGTTGGTGTTAGAGAGATCTTCCTTCTTTGGCACTGGGACGTTGTTACTGATCCTCCACTGATTCGGGGCAATTCCTTTCTCCAGTGCTTGGTTACAGAGCCCCAGGATGATATCATCAAAATCACACCTCTTCATCACCTCTGATGCCAGTCCATCTTCTCCAAGAGCCTTGCCCTCCTTGATTTTCTTCTTGGCTCTCTGAAGCTCCTCTCTGGTGAAGGGCTCTGTCTCAATATCCAGTTCTTCAAACAGCCGCATAATCTCCCCAGTGCTCTGGGCTGTGGAGGGTGGCTCTCCTAGTAGGGTCCTAAAATGGTCTAGCCATTTCCTCTTCCTATCCTAGGGCCCTGTTCCCTGGATCTGACTCTAACACCTTCTCTTCCTCCCTGTGATCTCGTTGATGATCATCCAGCTCTCCTTACATCCAGATCTGTCAACCGCTTTCTCCACACTTCTGATCTTCTCTATCAGGCCTCCTCTCTGGCCTCAGTGTAAGTGGTACAGAGTTCTTCCCTCATCACCTCCACAGTCTCCATCCTCTCCTCCATAGGATCAGCATAGAATTGGTCCTTGGCAGCTTTCAGGTGTTCTCTGGCTGCACACAGTTGAGATCGGTGTGGAAGTCGGACCTTCGTAAAGACCTGAAGATCCGCCTCTTCATTGCTGTAATGGAGTCTGTGCTGCTGTATGGGTCTGAGACTTGGACACTGACCAAGAAACTCACTCAGATGGTGGATGGGTGCTACACGAGAATGCTGAGGATGGCTCTGAACATTAATCAGTATAAACTGAGGATGAAAAACTCAGAGCTGTATGGGAGCCTCCCAAAAGTCAGCTCAAAAGTGACACAGAGGAGACAGAGGTTAGCTGGACATACTCACCGACATCCAGAGTTGACATTGCACTCAATGCTCCTGTGGGAGCCCCTACATGGACACACTGGAAGAGGAAGACCAAGGTGAACGTATATTGATGCCCTAAGGACAGACACTGGTCTGTTGGAGACGCAGGACATGGCAGCGATAATGAGGGACAGAGACCGCTGGAGAGAGCTCGTCCATGGATCTCGGGAATTTTACCCGCCCTAGAAAAAAAATATCTGTAGTACCGGAGTATCTCTCGATGCAGATATGTAGTACTCTACCCGGAGCGATCTCAGAGCTACGCTCCCTATCAATTATGTGTCCATATAGAAAATTACTCCTACACATACGAGGGTCGGCTGAAAAGTTCATAGGCTGACTAATATACTCTCACGGAATGACCAAATGAGATTTTATTTTTCATCATAATCTGGAAAGAAACAATGCAGTTATTAATAAGTGTTGAAATTAATGTATGCAATATTTCACAGCTCTAGTATCACTCCTTCATAATCAGCCGATGAACTTTTCACCCGACTCTCGTATAGTATGACAAACTATAGTATGCTAATCTGACTAAAAACATAGCATATCATTGTTTAAGAATATTATCAGTTTCTTATTGATGTTTATTCTCTGCTAACACTTTACTGATATATATATATATATATATATATATATATATATATATATATATATATATATATATATAACTACCAGAAGTACCCGGCGTAGCTCGGGTATTAAATAGCAGTTGTGTATACCATTTATGTCAATACTTCAGTGCTGCTTCGAAAACTATACTTTTACAAAATCATCGGCTTTTTCCAAAAGGGGGTTCCTGCCCCCAGGGTCCCCTACTCAATATGTGCTAATTCTGAGAGTTAATATTCATCTGTAGGACAAACGTAGCCCATGTGTCAAGTTTTGTGAAAATCGGTTGCGAACTCCAGAAGTTATGACGTTTTGTTGCATTGCACTGCAGTGCTTCAGTCGACTCCAAGGAAGTGGTTAAAGGGGGTTATCTGCCGGGCGGCCCTATCATTAATATCTGGAAAAATGAAAGTGCCCATGACCATCCGGAGTACATAAGTAACTTATGTCTTAAGTTTGGTGAAAATACTGTAAAAATGCATAAGGTTTATGCGCGCGCGTGTGTGTGTGTGTGGGGGGGGGGGTGTATGTATTTGTGTGTGCGTATGTATGTGTATGTCCGTCGGGGCATATGTATGTACTGGCCTAAATCTTCACTATTTACTTTTACTATTTTAATAACCTCTGTCATTTTCGTTTTCAATTTTATTTACATCATTCTTAAACTCTGGGGCTGGAAATCATTCTGTTATTTTAAATAGAATATTAGTCTAACGACTCCATTTATACCATATACTTGGTCTTGTCTTTACATGAAATTGTTCTTCTTGCTCCACATAACGACGTATTATCCTCGCTTTTTTTCGTTCATCGCCAGGAACGTCTTGAACCAAAATATCGTCTTCCTGTTTTCCTTCGGTTGCAACGTTTCTCTAAGTATTTACTTCTACGTTCACAGATTACTCTCAGTTCAATTTGAATGGGAAATTCCTGTTTCATCGATTTTCTCTGTAACCATGGAAGCTTGTAGCTTGAAAGTCGACCCAACGCCTCTTCGCGTCATTCTGCATAACCGTTTCGACGTTTATCCGACTACACCTACATATACAACGTCCGACCACTTCCAATTTATATAGTAGATTTATATAATACACACACACACACACACACACACACACACACACACACACACACACACACACACACACACACACACACACACACACACACACACACACACACACACACACACACACACACACACACACACACACACATTAATTTATTAAAATAACAGATTAAATATATGTAATGTAGTCTTTTCTATCTCTTTACTGATAGCTATATATAGAGATAACTGTGTAATTATTGACATCTGTTCTATTTTATTTAAGAAACAGAGTACAGCAGATGCTAAAGGTTTGGGGCAGATCTTACTGCTACCTCTAGCAGTAAGATTGAACCACCAAATATAAGCTCCCTTGTTTGCCCGTATGTACGTGTATGTTCGTGTGTGTGTGTGTGTGTGTGTGTGTGTGTGTGTGTGTGTGTGTGTGTGTGCATTATGTATATGTGGGTGTGTGTTTGTATGTGTACATACATATAAACAGGGCCTCATAGAGACATTTTGCAAGGCGGTACAAGACCCCTTTGGGGCCCGAAGCATGCAAATATTTTTCTCAAAATGATTGTTGCATGGTTGCTATGATGCCTTCTTAGCTCTTGGGTCCCGGAACAAAGTACCGGCTCTACCCCCTCCTCTCATAGGCTCAGTATTAATATATACACAAATACATGCATACTTGCACAACACACACATACATATATATATATACGCTTACACACACACACACATATATATATATATATATATATATATATATATATATATATATATATATATATATATATACGTACATACATACGTACACATATGATGGCTGCAAACTCTGCTAAGAGTATTGCAATTGCTTGTCAGATTACAGAAAATGGTGCACTTTTAGGCCACACCCAGCCACACGAACCTGTAACAGATCCTGATCAAGCAAAGCCTGTGCTTTGAAGGTTTTTAAGTGGGGAAAAGGCCTTGCACTCGATCAATCCCACTCTCTGAGCATCGAAAACACTATCCGATAAGGCAAACTGGTCAACATCATCGGATGCTTCCGAAGCCTCAGGTTTTTTTTCAGAGTTTCCCTCTCCTAGAAAGGTGTTGTGACAACAACTGGCGGCTTTTCACTCCCAGGTGGAAAAAAATACTATTTGGATGGCCGTTGACTCTGCTGAGTTCCTCCCCAGGGTGTCCAAATATCGCCCTCCTCACCAAGCAAGCTTGGTGGGTTTGCCGGTTTAGTCGGCGACGATCCGACCATGAGACAGGTTCTACGGGGTTACATGTTACCACTAGCATACATACATACGGTGTTGAAGGTGTGTAAGTTCATTTGGCCAGGTGATGACCAAGAGTTATTTTGTCTCGTTCAAGCTACCGTCTGTGTGTCCTCTATCTGCCAATGTATGGCCCTCATTTGTCCCTTTCTGTATTTTGTCAGTGTTTCTGTTGTGTGTTGTGTCACAACACACGACACAAAAAAAAACAAAAAAAACAAGATGATGTAGAACAAAGGAGAGACACAAAATAAAATCTCAGTCACTGAGGAGGTCACAGAATGTGTGACGAAAGACCTTTGACAATATATAAACAACCATCCGGTGACCGAACCAACCAACCGGAAATTTATAATAAATTGAAGTGAAAACCAACAGGAGCGTGTGTTTTTATTGGCACCATGACTATCCCCAAATTACAACAATACACACACACACACACACACACACACACACACACACACACACACACACACACACACACACACACACACACACACACACACACACACACATGTATATATATATTTATATAATGTAGGAGGTGAGTTTTATTGTAGTACAATAAAGCAATGCAGATATCGGATAAGAAGCACTCTACAGTTTGTAGGACTGGAGTATACATAATATATAAGATCAAAAGATGGTTAAAGGAGTTCCATGTATTTTATTATGCGCATTTCAAAAAAAAACATCATCATGCAATAATATTTGTGTTTTCATCAGATAAAACAGGAGAACATGATATGAAGGCTAAAAAACACTTGTGGATAGTGCAGTTTTAAATCAACATATGAAAAGTGGTTTTAGATTGATGTGTGATATTGGGAAAAATATTTTATTTAGAGAGGGGGGGGGGGGTGGAAAGGATGAAAAAGGGGAGGAGATGAGAGTGAAGGTGGAGAGGGAGAGATGGGTGATAGAGAGAAAGAGATAGTTTTTATAACTGAGAGAAGATATATTGTTTTACATAGAGAGGTTGAAAACCGTTGGAAGATAATGTATAAATTAAAAGAATTTGAAAATTAACGAAGGGAAAAATATGTACGAGGAAAAAATATTTTATTTAGGGAGGGGGGTGGGGTGGAAAGGATGAAAAAAGGGGAGGAGATGAGAGTGAAGGTGGAGAGGGAGAGATGGGTGATAGAGAGAAAGAGATAGTTTTTATAACTGAGAAAAGATATATTGTTTTACATAGAGAGGTTGAGAACCGTTGGAAGATAATATATAAATTAAAAGAATTTGAAAATTAACGAAGGGAAAAATATGTACGAGGAAAGAGAGGGAGTTGATATGTATGAAGATAGAGAGAAAAAATAATAATTGCGGATGAATATTCTAACGTCAAAAAGGTGTATGTTTAAAAGTATTGTGGCAATTTCAAAATTAACGAAGAGAAAAAATTATTAAGGTTTGTGTGTAGAAGGATTTGAGAAAAATAATGTGAAGTTAAAGTTTGTATATTGAAGGAATTGATAATATGTGCGAAGAAAGAGTTAATATGTATTAAAAAATTATTAAGGTTTGTGTATTAGATGATTTGAGAAAAATAATGTGAAGTTAAGGTTTGTATATTGAAGGAATTGATAATATGTGCGAAGAAAGAGTTAATATGTATTAAGAATGAGTTCGTTGATGGGGAGAAAAAAATAATAAATTAAGGATGAAATTGAGATTAAAAAGTTTTATGATAGAGAGAAAAAATAATAATAATTGCGGATGAATATTCTAACGTCAAAAAAACAAATGTATATGTTATGAAGGATTTTACAAGGTGAAGATAGAATGAGGGTAATGAGTAAACAAGTATTATAGAGTGTATAATGCCCTATGAAGTAAGGTAGGAAGATGTGTATATTTTAAAGAGGTGTATGTATATGTGCCTGCGAGAAAAGATTCTAAATTGATAAAGAATTGAATATTAGCTGTATACTTTGTGAAAAGTCCTATGGAATTTATGCAGGCAGATAGAAAACAAATCTGTACGTCTATTTATTATAGAATCTAGATTAGAGATAATGGTAAATTTTTCATTTAGGCAGAGATTACAGATTTTAGATAGAGAGCTGTTCAAGTATGAGGACGCAGAAGAAACCTTCTTCCAAAAGATGGTATATTTAATGTTTTTGTCTTTCAAGGACCATATGAGTTCTGAGAGAGCCGTGTTGGTTCTTTTAAGTTTGTATTTAAAACATGAATGATGATTATAGAGACGAGCTTTAAAAGAGGTGGAAGTGGAGCCAAAATAGGTGAAGGAATTGGTGCTAGTTATAACTTTACATTCATAAATTAAGTTTTTATCAAGACAATGGTTGTTGAGAGGACATTTATTTTTAATGCGGCAGTTGCAATTAGAGAGATTATTAATGAGTGACCTAGTGTTATCTATAGAAGGAATTGGATTGGAGAAGTTGTTTGCGATAGGAATAATAGGAATAATAGTTTCTTGATTTAGAGTTGGATTATGAACATTTAGCGAAGTTGTGTTTGACGTTGTATTTGGGTTTACAGAAGTTAGCCTAGGGTTTACAATGACGTCGGGAGTACGATTACTGTTATTATGAAATTCAATGTTGGAAGGAAGAGATTTAGTATTTAGTATTTTATTGTTGTGTTTAGAGATGATGTTGGAAATATTGGAGGATGTAGAATAAGAAAATTTGATGGTGTGTTTGTTAAATATTTTACTATAGATATGTGAGGGAGGGAAGCATTTATTTAAGGCACTAAAAAATAATTTAGGAATATTGTTATTAATAGAGATGGAGAAAGGAGCATTATACCAGATTATGTTTTTGTATCTAGGTCTTTTATTAAAATTATTGGAATGGTTATGATTAATTATTCTACTGTAAGTTTTCCTAGAATTTGTTTCTTTATTATATTTGATTTTGTCTGGATAGCCGGCTTTAGAAAGTGCGTTATTATAGTAATTGGCGTTAGCATCAAAGATGTTTTTATTAGAAGATATGTTAGATATTCTATTTCCAATATTACTAACTATAGCATTCTTGATATTGGTAGGATGGTTAGATTTAAAGTTAACATAATTTAGGTTCTCATTGTTTTTATGGTAAGGGTAATATAGGCCAGTGTCAAGATTAAGAGATACATCCAAGAAATTAGCTAGTTTGATACTATTATCAAATTCAATTTTTAGGTTATGTTGGTTAAAGAGATTACGTATATTGTTCTTAATAATATTAAGGTTAACTATATTGCAATTTAAGATAGTAAAGAGTCCATCGTCACGATAAATTCCACCGCGAAGTTGAGGAATTTTCCGACTCAAAGAGTTCAAAATAAAGATACCAATTAAATCAGTCAATTGGGATGAATCGGATGCTCCCATTGTGATGTCGAAGTTGTTAGAGGTATCGGCTCTGGTCCAATATTCATTGTTGAACTCTAGGATGGTTTTACGTGCGGTGAGGATGATGTGAAGTTCATCTGTGGTGATGTATATATATATATATATATATATGTTGTTATAATTTATATCTATATGTTGGAGACGCAGGACATGGCAGCGATAATGAGGGACAAAGACCGCTGGAGAGAACTCGTACATGGATTTCGGGAATTTTACCCTATATATATATATATATATATATATATATATATATATATATATATATATATATATACTGTATATATATATAGGAAATTGTTCAAGACCCCGGCGGCAGAGCTCAAGCCGTTTCGACGGCTATTTCTGGACCAATAGGTCCAATAGGTAATAACCCACTCTACTACCCTAAGTATTGAGTACTCTGGTGAGTTATAGTCCACCTGGTTCCTTACCACACTTCCTTCGTTATATATATATATATATATATATATATATATATATAGGAAAATGTTCAAGACCCCGACGGCAGGGGTCAAGCCGTTTCGACGGCTATTTCGAAATAGCCGTCGAAACGGCTTGAGCTCTGCGGTCGGGTTCTTGAACATTTTCCTATTACCCACTCTACTAAGTATTGAGTACTCTGATGCGTTATGGTCCACCTGGTTCCTTACCACACTTCCTTTGTTATATATATATATATATATATATATATATATATATATATATATATATATATATATATATATATATATATGTGTGTGTGTGTGTGTGTGTTAACCTAATATATATTCCTTTCATATGCTGTACCGATTGTGTTGTTATTTCTGTTTACCTTTTACATACATACATACATACATACATACATACATACATACATACATACATACATACATACATACATACATACATATATATATATATATATATATATATATATATATATATATATATAGTAAGTTATTCCGGGTTGAATCGGAGGTAATCACAGTAAGTAAGGTACTCAATACATAGCAGAGTATAAAAGTTTTAATATAGAATCTCATCTATCTCTATATATATGTAGGAGGTGACTTTTATTGTTGTACAATAAAGCAATGCAGATATCGGATAAGTAGCACTCTACAGTTTGTAGGACTGGAGTATAAATAATATAAGATCAACAGATGGAACTCTTTTAACCATCTTTTGATCTCAGAGGGTCGGACGCAATGCTTTCCAAAATAGTTACGTCCCTTTACGATCTGAGTTCAAATCCCGCCGAGGTTGACTTTGCCTTTCATCCTTACGGGGTCGATAAAATAAAGTACCAGTAATGCACTGGGTAATTGCTGGCCTTGTGCCTAAAGTAGAAACAATTATCTATCTATATATATATATATATATATATATATATATATATATATATATATATATATATATATATATATATATTATATATATATATATATATACAGTCTCCTTCTGTTTGCAACAAGTCCTAACTCTGATTAATTATTTGAAAATAATGTAAAACAAAGTAAACCCTGCCCAATTTTACAAATACGTATCTAAATACATTTTACAGTTAAAATACACTGAAATACAAAACAATTCTAAAGAAATTACGATGCACGCAACTAATACAATGAAACATGAAATGACAGGCACTCCTGCGACATTCTATATTATGTTATATAATGCTGTCATTTAGCGAAAATTGATAACAAAAATATAATTGGGAGGGTCTAGATAAACAATATGATTATCTATTTATCTTACATGACAGAAGGCATGTTTTAGCCTATAAAAACGCTACATCCTCCAGATCGGCATATTTCTGTTTCAGTAACTGACACATCGTCTGTTCTACACTGTTAGGTTATTTATCGTACTCTTCAGACCCGATGTTATATAATGCTGTCATTGATATTTTTACTCTCTGCTGTTTTGCTGGTGAACACTATTCAGGTAGGATACATTTCTTGGTCTTATTAATTTATATACTGTCCGGTTACCAGGGTTGGATTTAGATCTCGAGGGGCCCGAGGCACTTCAGGATAAGGGGCACCCTCATACAGAAAAAAAATGAGAGAACACAGCAAATTCCCCAATTTTACATATCAAAGTTACATTGGCGCAAATAATTGGAATTGAAAGGTTATACTTACAGGTATTAAATTCAAAAATTCTAACCATCTTAAAACTAAAGGGGGCCCAGGGCAATGGTCCCATTTGCCCCACTCCCCATTAAATCCGGCCCTACCGGTTACGTAAGCCGAGTTTGAGAAGATGGGTCGTCCGCGTTTGGTTTGCCGAATTTGGAGGGTGAGTATGGTTTGGTTTGACATGAGTCATGAGTACAGGTTGGCGTTCAACTTAGGGTGTTTGATGAGGATTTGTGGACTGATTGATTAATTACATGTATACACACGCACGCACCACACACACACACACACACACACACACACACACACACACACAGACACAGACACACACACACACACACACACACACACACACACACACATATATATAAATATATAGATTAGGCTGTTTCATATTTATAGGGAAAACGTTTTTGTTGGAATAATCTCGTCGATTGCGCCCTGAATCCATTTTACATAAAAGCTACAGGTGAAGAACCGAGAAGATACGGATATATTTAGGGGTTGTACAGTTTGGTGCTTTTTGAATGCTATGCCAAAATAAATAAAAAAAAACTTTCTTCAGTATTTGTTGATTGTAGCTAGGTTCCCCTACACCAACACCATCATCACCATCATCTACAACTATACAACTATCATCACCCAAACCACCAACATCATGACAAGTGCTCTTGTGTTTTCTCTACCATCACGTGAAACTCAGGGACAAAATTTCAGTTGCCGTAAAAAACACTTGCCAGAAGATCTAAGAAGTGTGAGGAAAAACAAATATCCCTACCAAAGCAGAAAAAAACAAACAAACATAAGGAGTGAAAAAAGAAAAGTCAAGAAGACAGACACTGGCTAGTCCTTACTGGGATGGAAAATTATTACCATCGGCTTTCCGATCCAGCACTCACGAAGATTGGATTGCAGTCTTAATTACAGAAAAAGGAAAGAGGGAGCTCTTACAGATGGAACCGGACAACAAGTCGCTGAAATCGTTTTGAAGGAAATTCAACGACTTAAAATTGAGGATAGAATAATTGGTATGTCCTTCAACACAACCGTCAGTAACACCAGCATGCACCAAGGAGCCAATACGAAAATTGAAGCAGCTCTGACAAAATACCTTTTGTGGCTGGCTTACCACTATCACATTCTTGAACTGGTTTTGAAGAAAGTCTGAGATCTTTTGCTCATCATCTGGTCCCGGTATCCCACTGTTCAAAAGGTTCCAGGATCGTTGGGTCTCAATAGATAAGTCTCATCAAACTATCCTGGACGATGATAAACTCGTGGAAGATTTTTACAAGCAAACCAGGGAGGGGATGGTTGAATATCTACTGACTGTATGCTTTCTGGAGGTCATCCCCGAGAAGACCATCTTGGAAGTTGGCCATGTTCCCAATTCTCCTTCTCGGTCTCAGGAGCTTACCACCAGGCTCGTTGGATATGTATGTATGTATGTATGTATGTATGTATGTATGTATGTATGTATGTATGTATGTATGTATGTATGTATGTCAGGTCACCAGTTGATGCTACTGGTAACATGTATCCAAGTACAACCTGTCTCATGGTCGGGTCGTTGGCGAATAAACTGGCAACCCCACCAAGGTTTCTTGGTGAGGAGGGGGACTTTGGACATCCTGCAGGACTAAAAACAAAACCTGTCAAAGGGTAAAGGAGCTCTTAAGAGTCAATGGCCATCCAAAATCACCGGGAGAGATGACCCCTTAGCCTTTGTCAAGGCAGAATTCTAGGAGAAGGAAAACTCTGATATAACACCTGCAACCCTGATGGTATCCAATGATGTTGACTTGTTCTTCTTTTTGGTAAATATCATCTTGGTTAAGAGAGTGGGACTGGCTTTGTGCAGTGCCTTTGCTCACTATAAAAGCTTCACGGCACAGCCATTGCTTTATATCTGTAGATCTCTCTGCACTTGTCGTCACATGGTACCATGGGCCCAGCACTATGTGTCAATAATTGTCACAAGTGTAGTGTTTGTACCAGAGTTTTCAAGTCGCTGGCTGGACTAAAAAGTCACACTCGTTCAGCGCATCGGTAGGGGTTCTCCTACATGGATATAAAGTAGTGGCCGTACTCGAAAACGAGTTGGCAGCCACCACCATGTATGTATGTATGACACTAACATCTCTGCTGATACATGGGAAAATATTGCTGCTGATCGTAATAAATGGAGAAAGACTGTATATGAGGGAAAAGTTGCCTTTGAGGCATCTCGAATCGCATACGAGAAAGTAAAGCGGGATGTGAGGAAGGGAATTGCTGTTGCACTTCCAGACGGTGAGGGTCCTCCTATGATGCTGACATGCAGCGTCTGTGCGAGACTCTGCCTAAGCAAAGCTGGACTCGAAAGTCATCTTCGCAGTCATAAAGTAAGACCAGTGGTTGACTACCAGGCTGCTGTTAGAGATGCTACTCATCATGCTTGCCAAACATGTGGTAGAGAATGTAAATCAGCAGGAGGGCTTACGCGACATGCAAAAGTACATGAACTCCAACCACAGCCGGCTATTCCCAGTGAATGTTTTGGTTGCCGACTCTGTGCAAGACAATTTAGATAATTGGCTGGGCTAAAAAGCCACATTCGATCGCAGCGCTGTTAGTTGCTATCGTGTGTGTGTGTGTGTGTGTGTGTGTGTGTATAGATATGTTTATGTGTGTGCGTGCGTGTGTATATATATATGTATATGTATATTATTATTGTTGTTGTTGTCGTTATTATTATTGTTGTTATTATTATTATTATTATTATTGATATTAATGTATATGTGTGTATGTATATATATATATGTGTGTATATATGTATATGTATGTGTGTATATATATATATATATATATATAAATTTCTTTTTTTTATTTTTATTTTATTTTTTATTTATTTATTAATATTTTTTTTCTCCTCGTGCAATAGCCATACTCGATAACGAGGAGGCAGCCATCATGTATGTATGTATGTATGTATGTATGTATGTATGTATGTATGTATGTATGTATGTATGTATGTATGTATGTATGTATGCATGTATGTATGTATGTATGTATGTATGTATGTATGTATGTATGTGTGTAGGTATGCATCTCCCCCCTCTCTCTCTCTCTCTCTCTCTCTCTCTCTCTCTCTCTATATATATATATATATATATATATAAAACCCACTGCAAAACAAACTAATGGAGGGCTTTGAGAAAGAGATGGCCAATATTATTTCAGGCGTCAAATTCAATAGGTTCCCATCTAAGGAGCAGCCTCACCTCAGGAAACTACCAAATAGAATCTCTGCACTAAAACTCTCACACGGAATTCCCGTTCATGCGGATAAAACGAGTAACCTCTACAACTTGGATGCAGCAACTTATAGAAAACTAATACTTAAGGAACTTAGAAAGAATTACAAGAAAACTACACAGGCTAACCTTGACGACATTAACGAGCGAACTAATAGAATAGTGAATAAACTCAGCATTGCCGATAGGACCGGACCTTACCAACTCAAAAAACCCCGTATCTTTCTGAAGGATCACAAACCGAACTTATAGTACCATAAAAGACTGACATCGGGTGTATTATCAAAAGAATACTGGACAGAATCATACCAATCCTTAAAAAAAACTTCCAATTACAGCAATGGTCCAGAACGGGGGAAGTGATAGAGTGGTTTAACGGCCTGCAGTGCAAAGGTAGGACAAATTTTATACAGCTAGATATATGTAATTATTATGCATCCATCTCCCCGGTGGTACTTAACAAGGCACTTATGTTTGCACGCAGACATACTGATTTAACCCGGGATGAAATTAATATCATTCATACTGTCAGGAAGACACTGATAGGTTTCAACGGTGAGCTCTGGATTAGGAGAGAGTGGCCGGACAATTTTGACATCACGATGGGATCGAGCGACTCGGTGCAGGTTACTGACCTGGCGGGCCTCTACATCCTCAGGAACCTGAAAAGCGAGATCCCATCGTTAGGCGGTGGAATATACTGCGACGATGCGTTGTTTACGCTACTCGACCACAGCAACACCATGATAAATAGGACTAGAAAGAGCTTAATTAAATTTTTCAAAAACATAGGTCTCAGCATAGACATAGAAAATAATAGAAAGATAGTCAACTTCCTGGATGTTACCCTCAATCTAGAATCCGGCCTCTACTACCCGTACCACAAGCCGAACGAGTGCCTCAAGTACGTAAATGCCAACTCTAACCATCCCGGGTCAGTCAGGAGGACCATAGTTAATAGCGTATCCCGTAGGATTTCTTCTCTGTCAGCTAGCCAGGAAACCTTCAATAGCGTAGCTAGCTATTATAACAATGCCCTTAGTAATGCAGGTTACAAGGAAGGAATTAAGTTTATACCCAGTCTAATGAATTACGTTACCGCTGACAGTAACACATCAGTAGGAAACCACGACGGGACCAACACGACTAGGACTTCATTACTCATCCCTGATACCACACTACAGAGTAATCCTGGAGGAACTGCTAACCATGGCTTATTAGGAAGGGACCGGACCTCGTCTACATTGGAAAACAAGAAAGCCAACGCGGTGGAGCCGCGGGGGACATGTGTGGGTCCGAGAGTAAGCGGGAAGGTACGAACCGCCTTCCTCGCTATGAACGGAGACCACTCAGTTCGGAGTGTTCTGATCGGCTTAACCAACCCCACGGGCAACGACGAATGGGGGGAGGGGGCATGGCTCTTCCAGACGTCCGCAACGAATATGTAACACATACTCTGACGGAACGGGTACAGGGACTGGTGACTACAACGAGAAGCGAACCCGTTCCCGTAATGTCATTTGGTTTAACCCCCCCCCCTTCTGCGCCGGTTTACACAACAACATAGCGGCCTCTTTCTTCAGAGCTTTGGATAAGCACTTCCATAAGCAGCACTGGTACCACGCCATTTTCAACAGACACACTATTAAATTGTTCTACTCAACAACTAGAAACCTAGTGCAAAATATAGAAGCCTTGAACCGCAGTAGGTTAAAAAAACGTCCGCAACTCCAGGGGAAACAGCAACCGTGAGGAGACGCACCACGCAAATGCCTCTTCGTCTGTTGGTAACATCTTAAACCGTGAAAGACCGGGGAATCATACAACGCGATCCGGAGATCCGGGCGGCAACACGCCTCCGGGCTGTAATTGTAGAAACCCCAGTAACTTCCCCCTGGAGGGTAGGTGCCTCGGCAGTCGCTTAGTGTATGAATGTAGGGTGAATACCAACAACCAAACCTTCACCTATATCGGAGCCACAGCTAATAAATTTAAGGAACGCTGGTACAATCACTGCCACTCCTTTAAGAGAGTTGATAAGAAACACAGCACCAGCCTCTCAGAACTGGCGCGGCATCTCAAACATGATAACGTAGAATACACCTTGTCATGGTCCAAGGTAGCGATTTGTGTGTCACCGAGATTATGGAAATAATCGAGAGGGGAGCTCGAGTTATCAATAAAAGGAGTAACCCCTTCAGCACTTGCCTCCACAGATCATCTAGAACCTTCCACAAACTGTACCGACTAACAACATTGTTATACTGGTTGAAGACTATTGCAAACTTGGCCGTGGAAGCCGGGCGTGGCCACGAAACAACCCCAGCGTCAGGCGAACCTTGGATACCTTGTTTGTACACCTGGAGTCTCTATGTGTACATGTTTCTTGTCCCTTCTTCCTTATTTCTCTGTTTATGTAGCTATTGTTGTTTTTTTATATATTTTTGTCCCGTTCTTTTATTATTGTATTCTCTATATGTGTTTTCGATTTATTATCTGGTTGTTCCTGTCCCTACCTTCGATTCCCGTAACTCCCTTCCATAGCCTAACAGCACTTTTAATAGTATTGTTGCCACTGTAGTTAAGACTAAATGCTATAATTATTGCTAGCCTTGTGCCTTGGAATGATAGAGAGGACTGTATTAACTGTGCATGTATTTCTTTATATATATAAATACGCATCTATGTTTCTATCCCATTTTCACTTCCTTCTTTCAACGTAATACTATTGTGGTTAGTTTATTTTTCATGGAAGCGAGGCCTTTTCCTGTTGCCGCCGTCGCCGTGGTAGGATCATCACTGTTGTTGTTGTTGGTGGTGGTGGTGTTACCAATGGCTTAATACTAATATAAATGATACCACCACTACTACGACGAACGGAGTGGGTGATGGGTGGTGTGTTGGTGCTTGTTGTCATTACCATTGTTGTTGTTGCTATATATGGTTATGGTGATTGATATCACCAACTCTGTCTACCCACCTACCTCTGAACTCCTTTTTATTGCTTTGGTGTTATCGCTGTTTATTGTCGACAGGGTGATACCGTCACTGCGACTGCTGCGGCCAGTATACACGACGCTGGTCTGTGTTTTTGCTGTTGTTGTTGTTGTAAGTGTTTACTAGAGCTGTTGCTTTAGTTGTTGTTGTCAATAGGGTGGTGGTATCACCACGACTATTGCGGCCAGTGTGGACAATATTGGTCGGTGGTTTGCTGTTATTGTCGTTATTGTTGTTGTCGTTGTCGTTGTTGTTGTCGTTGTTGTTGTCTATCGGTGGTTGTCAACAACATATATACCCCACCCTCCCCCAGAGCTCCATTTATTGCTTTCACTGTCTACTGGATTTTGGCTACACACAGTTCTTCGTTCTTTTCGTCTTTTTCGTTGATAACTTTTTCTAGCAAACACGACGGCTGGCAAACCTGGAACTCATATGTATGCTGAGCACACAGGCATTAGGATGTGTGTGTTTTCCTGCTAACGACATATCAAACATATCGATTTTCATCTGAGGATACCGTTCTCATAATCAACAGCAAATGCATGAAGGACATCTCGATTGCATGGAGAACCGTGAAAATAATTATAATGATTAAACGATATATGTAGCTTCAGCATCTTATTTTATTATATATATATATATATATATATATATATATATATATATATAAACCGTCGGTTAGACTGATCAACCCCACACGTTCGGACATCGGTCCATTCAGCAAAGAGATCCTTGATAGAATACTACGATCGCTGCGTGCAGCCTCACCTCTCCCACTCTGGAGTAGAATTGTCCGATAAATCTAACACCCGTTTTCTGCAACTGGACATAGAGGACTACTACGCTTCTATCTCAGAGCCTCTACTGAAGGGTGCACTTGCTTTTGCCAGGAATTTCACCACTATCACCGACGCTGAGCAGGATGTGATGCTCCACACCCGTAAGGCTTTTTACACTACAAAGGATTATATATATATATATATATATATATATATTTATATATAGGAAGAAGTAGGACTCCGACGGCTAATTCTGAGTTCAGAATTAGCCGTCGAAACGGCTTGAGCTCAGCCATCGGGGTCCTACTTGTTCCTACTACCCACTCTACTACCCTAAGTATTGAGTACTTTGGTGCGTTATGGTCCATCTGGTTCCTTACCACATTTCCTTCGTTATATATATATGTTTCTTTTATTTGCCACTAGGGCATCAAAAGTGGGACAAGTACAAAGGGGGGAGTTTACACAAAAAGGCGTCCTCAATAAGGAGGAGGCAATAACAAAATATAAAAATAAAATAAGATATAACAAAAAATAAAATTTATAACAAAATCCTCAATAGAGAGGAGGCGCCTTGGGGGGTCGCACACACCCCCGAAAAAAGTGTGCAACCCTTTTCCTCAGGAGCACAGAGAGGGGGTGCTCCCTCGTTCCTTCCTCTTTTCCACCTACAGGCTTATGTAAAGAGAAGGCCCATTCACACGGGCCATTCTCGCCACTTTCACCCACCTTTCATAAAAACGACTGGGGTGCAGCACCTCTCTCTCCATCCTGATCCTTCTTCCGAAATGATATCGGAAGAAACGGACCAGTTGTTGGCCAGAGAGAAAGGTGCCTGACCTCAGTCCTTTCAGACGCGTCCACTATACAACCTCTTTCGCCATGGCTATTACGCACAGAAACACCGCCTCTGCTTCATCTTTGAAGGGGGGAGGCGGCTTGATCATTACAATAGACTCGGTGGTCAACCGGATCGGTCCCACCCTTGACAGCAGTTGTTCGACATAGCCCCACAGATCGGCTACGCCCGAGCAGTGTACCAATGCGTGTGCAACGGTTTCCTCGTCGCACACGCATCTGGGACAGATCTTTTTGGCGGGGTCCCTACCCGGGCGCCCGTGTCTGTAGAGCCTTTCTCGAACGGGTAAAGCCCCTCGGTAGCACTGCCAGGCCAGGGACTTCTGGAAGTTGTCCATAGGTCCCGGGCTGAATGTCCTACCGAACAGGCTGGCCAGTTCGTCCTCCTCCATGTCTAGGGCTTCTCCGAGGGCGTCGTCGCACCTGCTGCGTACCAGCCCTCTATAGAATGTTGCGGTGGAGTCTCCACTGATAACCGGATCCGCCTGCCAGAGGGCGGTGAGCGCCTGGGCACACTCAGTGTGCCAGGCGCCCAGTTTTCTCGGTCTTTGCTTGACCCAGGATTGCAGCTCGGTGAGTGAGACGAGTCTGGGAAAGGTTCGTCTCACAAACGAGGCCCACACCGGTTGTCCGGTGAGGAATACGTAGAGGTGCCGTAGCCTTAATGCGTGTTTACGCATCATTAGCCACGGCATCCCCAGCCCTCCTTTCGAAGGGTGTTCACAGCAGATGGATCTCCTCACCATAGGAGCCCGCCTCTTCCAAAGGAATTGGAAGAGCGCGCGCTCCATCTTGGTGAGGGTTTCCCTTGGGCAGGGCACTACGGTCAGGCGGTAGTAGATGACGGACGCTATATAAGTGTTCGCCACCTCCGCCCGACCTTTCAGGGATTGTTTGCAACTGGCCCACTTCTGGGTCATTGCAAACACCCTGTTCGTAACCTCCGCCCAGTTTTTCTCCACCTGGAGGTCCGGTCCGAACCAGACCCCGAGCAACTTCACCGGGCCCTCCGTCCAGCGTCCGACGACGCCATCGGAGGGCATCGGTCTGCCCCTCCACGTGCCGAGTTGCAAACCGATCGACTTGTCCCGGTTCAGCTTAGCCCCTGTGAACTTTTCGTACTCCTCCAGTAAGGTGCCGACCGCCTCGATTTCGGAGGCCGTCGACACCATTACTGTCACATCATCGGCGTAGGCTGACACCGCTTTCCGTAATCCCGGTTCCAAAGGGATGCCCTGCAACAACTCCAACTTCCGCAGTAGTGGCTCGAGAGTCAACACATACAGAAGGGAGGAGAGAGGGCACCCTTGTCGGATGGACCGCGCGATTTTGAACGGCTCCGAGAGGTAGCCGTTCACCTTGACCCTAGAGCAGATGCGGCTGCTGTGCATAACAGTGATCTAGCCCCTGAAAACGGGTCCGAAGCCTGCCGCCGCTAGCACCGCATCCAGGTAACCATGGTCGACCCTATCGAACGCCTTAGATTGATCCAAGTTGATCAGAGCCCCACCAAAGCCGGGTTCGTTCCCAACTCTCTCTATGATGTATCGCATGAGGTGGAGGTTGTCATGGATGGACCTGGACGGGATAGCGCATGTCTGCGCATCTCCCACCAGGTTGCCCACGACAAGCGCCAACCTCTTTGCTAGCACCTTGGCCAAAATCTGTAACTCTGTATTTAGCAGAGTTATGGGCCTGAAGTTACTTATTTCGTCCCCCTTGTTCTCGTCCTTCCTCACTAGCGTGACTACGCCCTTGGTCACAGTACAGGGAATTCTCCCGTTCTGTTGCCAGTTGCAGTAGACCGCCTCGAGGAGATCGGGGAACAAGTCCGGCATAGCTAGATATAATTCGTAAGGAAGACCATCGAGACCCGGGGATTTGCGTTTGCCGCATTGGCTCAGCACGTCCTCTATCTCAGCGGCCGAAATCGGCTCCTCGCAGGACTTCGCCTCCCTGTCCGAGAGGCGCGGCAGGCCGTCGAGGTATGGACCGAAGTCCACGTTCCCAACCGGCTCCCCTCCCCTCCCGAACAGTCGGGAAAAGTGCCTTTGAAAGGCCTCACACATCTGCTTAGGCTCAAGAATCGCCCGTCCATCCAGGTCTCGCAAAGACCGGATGGTGGATTTAGTTCCACTGTTGGCCTCTGTCACGCGGGCCCAGCTAACAGCTTTGGTCCCCTCGTTCCCTAGAGCACGTATTTTACTTCGGACAACGCAACCTTCGTGCTTCGCGTCGAAAAACTGGCTCAAAGCCGTTCTCGACGCTAGCACTCTGGCTACGTCGCCGCTTCTAATTGCCTATTCTACTCTATCTATTAGCTCCCTTTCCTTCCTATTCCTATCCGCAGCTAGAACCTTACTAAATTCAATCGAGACTACTCTAATCTCTCTCTTTAGAGATACCCACCACCTGCTGTTGACGATCGCTCCAGTCAACCGTTCCTTAACTAACGTACTAATCCGATTCCTGTAGGCTCTACTTGCCGGCAAGGACAAGTTGAGCTTCCAGTAACCGGGGCCCTGTCTATGCGTTCTATCAAGGTTGACCATGCAGGTCACCAACTTGTGGTCTGAATAGCCAACCATGAGCATTTCTGGACAGCTTAAAAAGTCCCTGTCCTTATTATACACGGGTGTGTATGATTGTGTATAGAAGATTATATTAATAAGAGGAATTCCAACTTTGTCTGATTTACACGTTTTATTTACAATCCTTTAAAATTTATAATTTTTATAATGGTATTATAATGGTATTATAATGAAATAGTATGATAGAATATTAAATTCTAAGTGTTAATTGAACAAGTACTTTCATGCTTTCGCAATCATGCTTTCGCATGCATGAAAGTACTTGTTCAATTAACACTTAGAATTTAATATTCTATCATACTATTTCATTATAATACCATTATAAAAATTATAAATTTTAAAGGATTGTAAATAAAACGAGTAAATCAGACAAAGTTGGAATTCCTCTTATATATATATATATATATATATATATATATATATATATATATATATATATATATATATATATATATACCACTATTGGAATTGAATAATCAAAACCGTAGCGGTATGTCGCATATCCAATCTCTCATATATTTTATCTGATGAAAACGTACTTAAACACCATTGTACCTTTGAAATATGTATAATGAAATATATATTTTGGTTATGAGAATATTTTGAATAATATATATATATATATATATATATATATATACATATATATATATATATATATATATGTGTGTATGTTTCTTATTGGCAACATGACCCTCCCAAAGTATAACAATATCGGTTTCAACACACATTTTCAGATAAAGAATCTTGCTAAACAAATTCAGAAACGAAATATCGTAAGCCTTAGCCAGGCTAACAAGATACTGAAAATCACAATGCTCTGTTGTCTACGATGTAGTTAGAAAAAGCTATCTCACTTACCGCTTTTCACAGGCGCCGCTAAATCCACTGCAGGTTACTCCTCTTCCACGTGCGTCCAACTGCTTAACACCGGGAGCTGCCCAAAACTCGCGTCCACGCCGTGTGCTGGTCACCACTAGAGAGAGGCTCTCTGCTGGCCCTTCCGGTCGAGCATCCTTCCAGCCAAAAGGCCCTTCCGGTCGAGCGCTCCCCCGCCTCCGGCCACCGCACGCCACACACCCTTCCGGTCGAGCACTCCCCCGCCTCCGGCCACCGCACGCCACACCATACCCACACGCCCCCCTGATCTCAAGGATCAATTTCCCCCTCATCCCTCTGCATATGAAAGTCTGCTGTCCAGGTCGGTGGTCTACGACTCCGTTGCGATCTTCGTAGCATTGGGGCAGGGCTCTGGGTTTCCACCTCATCTTGGGTTTCCTCTTCTTCGGAGTCCGTCGACACAGTGATTCTTCTTACATCCAGGACATGACGTGGTACCCCGTCCACGGACACATTGTTCTTTGAATTTACGGCCGTCACCGTTTCCCTTCCCCATTGAGATGTGCAACGTGGATCTGGGGCCTTAACCCAGACTTTTTCGCCCACCTGCACGAATGCACTCTCTCTCCCCACTGGCCGTTGTGGTGGCGTGCACGGGTGCCGCCACTCGTATTTGAATACTGCTCTGTGTGGCACCGATTCCTCGACCTGTCCAACCCGAGGGGACATATTGTACCAGAACACTGCCTCCATTGGTGAGATATGGCCCCGCTCCGCCATTGCCTTGATCGTCCGATGGTGTCGCTCCACGATTCCATTCCCGCTCGGCCTGTGCGCCGCTCTGAAGAAACGGTCCACCTTCCATCCATCGAGCATCTCCCTCAGTGCCTCCGAGCGGAACCCTGCGCTGTTGTCCATCAGCAGTTCGTCCACAGGGCCCCGCTCCAAGAACACCTCTCTCAACGTCCGCATGATTTCCTCGGCCGTTCCAGTCTTCATCTCCCTCCATATCGCCATTCGACCTGGTCCACAGTCGACCATCGTGAGGTACGTTCCCTGCCGGTAGTGCGTCAAATCCACCGCTAATCGCTTTCAGTCGCGATCCACCGGGAGGCTTCCCGTTTCGTGTACACCCGGGGCGGGATCAATGGACTGACATCGGACGCAGCCTCTAACCCCCCCCCAAACACTGTGTCTGCTAACGTCCGAGTCGATTCTCCTGGCTAGGAACAGGCTCCTATCCACCCCCATGTGGTGCATGTCATGCAACCCCTTCAGGTCTAACTCGGTCAGCCGACACACGGCAGCTATCTCATCCTCTACCTCCTCCGGCGCTTCCATCCAGGCTTTCTTCACTCTAGTTAAGATGTCCGCCCTATTTTTCTCTGAGGGCACGAACACTACGCTCAGCTTCAGGTCGAACTCGGTGGCCAGCTCTCCTAACGTTCCCAGGCGGCGCTTTATCAGCATCTCCGCCGCGCCTCTCGTTCGCACTCTCTTCTCACTGGTGAGCACTGATCTTACCCATCCGAGTACAGTAGCCGAGTCAGTGCGTATCTCGATGGTGCGCAGCCCCCACCGCAGGGCGAGGTTCACCCCTCTCAACACCGCGTCCAGCTCGGCCACATTGATGTGGCTGCAGTCGTCCTTCTTTCTAAGCCAGGCTGCATCCTCGACCTCAAAACCTCCTATCTCCAACGTGACACCCAGCGCTATGCTGCTGCCATGGCACCATACGGTCCCGCTCTCTGATTTGGGAACGTACCAGCGTCCCCGCACTGGGTCGTCGGCCTTCACCCTCCCCAGGATCTCCTGCATCATGGCCACCGTCCTCTCTCCCACTCTGTCACTCCAAGTCACCCCTCCCGCTCGTCTCTTGACATAGCTGCATGACGTCCGGAGCCACCCAGCGATCGGGTAGTGACCCACCAGCTTTCCACACACCAAGAAAAGCTCCCGCCTATTCATACTTGGGCCCAGTTCCGGAACTTCGTTTCCTCTCTGGAACACCAAAACGCCCGTCTTGTCTCGCCGTAGCCTAAGTCCCAGCGCGGCTCCTCCCTCCAATGCTTCTGATGGCTTCGCAGTCAGTCCATACCTCCGCAAATGGCTCGTGACCTCCGCCGTCGACACCACCGACTCGTCCACTAGGATGTCGTCAATATAGGAGTCAGTAGCCCTCCTTATCTTGTCGGCCCTCCCCAGAGCGGTCTTGAGGACCGCCGCCATGATCTTCGGCGCGGAGCTCAGCCCGAAACCGAGCCTGGTCAGGCAATATCTCCGGCCCTTATACCTGACCAGCTGATACCGCCAGAGCTTCTCATCTATATGCAACTGCAAGTAAGCCGACTTTAGATCCACGATCGCTGAAACCCCCGTCATGCGTTTCCACTCACGCAGGGTTTCCCCACAGACATCCGTGACCTCGCCACCCGTGTGGCATGACACGTGCTCGTTCAGCTCCCGATAGTCCAGCACCGGCCTCACCTTGCTCTTCGTGGGTTGCACCACCGCCATCAACGGCAATACTCCGCACTTCACCTCCTCCTTCCAAGGAAGCAGTATGCCCTCTTCGATCCATCTCTCTACTTCTCGCTCGAACTCGCTCCTAGCGTTTCCCTTCAATGTGTGTTGATAGCAGCCCACTTTGGTCTTCAGTGTTGGTGGTTCTCCCTTCCAGTACCACTCAACAACCCATCGCTGCCCATCAAACACGGCCTTGAAGTCTTTGTCCTGCATAGTGTAAGCGGGATATTCCTCCTCGTGTGCCTTCTGGTTCTCATGACGTGCACTCACAGCGTATACTGATGCAGCGGCGCCAAACGACACACCGACATTGTTCACCGTGACGCCCCCTAGACGGCCAATCGCGTCCATGCCCACAACCACGCCGATCCCATCCACCACACTGTCTACCACGATGGCGGAAAGCCTTATCCTCCTTCCCCGTACCGTTATTTCCATCTCGCTGCGACCTCGGCATTCAATTTTCCTGCCGTCGACTGCCCTTACGCTGCTCTTCCCTCCCCACCTCTGCGCAACCCCCGCTGTCACCAGTGTCGTCGTACAGCCCGTATCCACGAGGGCTCGCTGTGGCTTCCCCCTCACGAAGACTTCCACCACGGGCAGCGCCGCTACTCGTAAAGGGCAACTACCGGCGCAGTAGTTCCCCTTGGATCGTTTCCCTGGTCGCAGTTAGTAGCGATGTGGCCTGGTCGCTTACACCGGTAGCAAATTATCTCCGGCTTCGACTCTCTACAGTCTCTAGCCATGTGCGGGCCCTGGCACCGAAAACAGCGCCCCTTAAACGCACGCGGACGGCCGCGTGCCGAGGTTGCCTCCCTTTCACCATTTCGCTGCCATGTGTCCTGAGCCTCCGTAGTTGCCATCGCCGCAACACTCTTTTTGGCATCTTCCGCTATGATCCGGGCTTGTTCCACCAGTGAACGCATTTCCATCTCTTTATAACCCGGGACTTGCTGCAGTTTCACCGCTATGTCGTCCGGAAATCCATTGATGAACGCCAACCGCACCGTGCGTTCGCATTCCGCCTGGTAACCGGCTAACATAGCCAACCGCCGTATTTCCGCTGCGAAAATGTCGACGCGCTCACCATTCCACCTGATTCTCGCCAGCTTAGCAAAAGCCGCCAACGGTCCCTCGGCGAATGCATCCATCAGACGCCTCTCAATCTTCTGCACATCTCTTTGGCTGTGCTCGTCCAACTCAAGGAAGAATACCAGCGCGTCGCCCTCGAGGTACAATGCCATGAGGCCGGCCACGTCCTCTATCTTCTGCAAGCTTGCGACCAGCCGAACCTTCCGCAGCCAAGCGACAACGTCACCTTCCCCGGTGAATGCCCTGATAGCTTCGTTCATCCGTAGTCTTGTCGCCATCTTCTGATCTGTCTTGCGGCAAGTGTTTTTTTTTTTTGTTTTTTTTTTTCCAGTCGCCGAAATAGCTTGTAGTTAGAAAAAGCTATCTCACTTACCGCTTTTCACAGGCGCCGCTAAATTCCACTGCAGGTTACTCCTCTTCCACGTGCGTCCAACTGCTTAACACCGGGAGCTGCCCAAAACTCGCGTCCACGCCGTGTGCTGGTCACCACTAGAGAGAGACCTCTGCTGGCCCTCCGGTCGAGAATCCTTCCGGCCAAAAGGCCCTTCCGGTCGAGCGCTCCCCCGCCTCAGGCCACCGCACGCCACACACCCTTCCGTTCGAGCACTCCCCCGCATCCGGCCACCGCACGCCACACCATACCCACATACGAAAAACAATAACATCTCGACAACTACACTTCATAAAAGAATGTGCCTCGTCCCGAGTTTACACCAACACCATCAACACCGATGTAAGAAGATTACAGCTCACCAAAAAGCAAGCAGATAGGCTAAAACGAACACTAATTCTAAACATAAAAAAAAGATTCATAGAGAATTAAGTCATCAAGAAAAACATAAGCGTAACCTAATACAAGATATAACTAAGATCACCACACCAAGAGAAAAACTCATATTTATAAACCTTATATGTCCTGCAGAACAGTACATTGTTCAAGAATGTGACAAGCACTTTAAAAAGAAACTAAAGTGGCTCAAACAGATAAAACTAAATCAAGATACTTTAGAGAATATCAATAGATATCCCGACAAAATTGACGGTATAAATATGGCCGACATCTCATTAACAGATGAATTCAACAACAACAACACAAATATATACGGCAACACTACGGTCGACTCTGATGAATTATTCTGTATTACAACTGCCGCCTAAGTATGCCACATTTAATAAGGTAAATATGATTAAATGCTTATCAGAAATAGAAAAATCATTTACAAAATTACGTTGGAGCCTCAAAAACAAAAAACAAAAACAAAAGTAACAACATACGCACACACACACATATACAACACACATCGCAACAACAACAGACACACAGACACAAACAACAATAACAACAACACACACATCAACAATAATAACATACTCAGAAACAACAACAACAGACACGCAGACACAAACAACAATAACAATACACAGCAATAATAACATACACGCAGACAACAACAACAACACACATCAACAACAGCTCACATCAACAACAACAACAACAACACACACACATTCAATGCCTTTCACCACCACCACAATCTTAACAAACACACAGACACAGAAAACAGGGAATGACAGTAGCACAGAAATAAGGGAAGATAATAGGATTGAAATGAGAAGGGAGACTATGGACAGAGAAAATAACCAAGACGAACACACAGACACACAAAATAGAGTAGATAATAACAATGAGCCAGAGGAAAGAGGCAGGAGTAATAATGAGAGACATAGAAACAACCATGAGGCTGTTGGTGGAAATAGAAATATAAACAACACAACTAACAATAACAATAGCACTAGTACACATAAAGCAGCAGCCTGGAACTCTACTTTTTATAATCCCTCCGATAAGTCGTTCGACCTGCGACGAGTCCACGCCAAAACATTAGCTTTTAACAAACGCACGCAATTGCCGTCGCAGGTTGATGAACAAACAGAAGCACAATTTAGTATAGCTAGATCTAAACTTAAAAATATTATAGAACAGTATAGCAAGAAGCATAATAGAATGGAGGCCCAGCAACTGGGAGAAAAATCTGCAAATGGCTTGCGTAAGCTCATGCAGCGCTCGCGTAATGGAGAGATAGCATGCTTTCCAACAGACACGTCTGGCAGAATGTCGGTTGACAGTCTGCCAAACTACATCCAAGCAGTGCAACCCCACATCACTAACACAAGAGAAGTAACACTACAAGAGCATGAGGATAGAGAAAAAGCCCTCAATGCCCATATGATGATGTGGACAAATATAATGCAGCCCAACAAAAGGACTGCCAACAACTTCCAGGCCTGGAACAACGACGTGCCAGCGTTGTATGGGCTTCGAAAAGACCATAAAACGAGCAGTGACCCAGTCACAGGACCACCAACACGGCCAGTCTGTGGAGCTAACATTGCTAGTAACTACAGACTGTCCTACTTCCTCTCCCTGATCTACGCCCCATCATTGAAATGTCCCCAGATGTATGTGACAGCACGGAGGACATACTCAGCAGAATCGGCGAGAGTAACCGATCTAGGGACCTAACAAACTGCATAATAGGTAGTATGGATGTTGTGTCCCTGTATTCATCTATTGACGTGGATTTTGCTGTGGAGAAATACGTAGAAATGATCAGTGAGAGCAATGTTGAATTCCGTGGGATTGATACCAGTGAGCTGGGACTTCTACTTAAACTTACCTATAGTAATAATTATCTAGACACATATGACCTTAGCAACCTGTGCCCTACAAGACCAGCAAGAGGCAGACAACCTACCATTACCTCAATGGCCAAGAAAACCCACACAGATAGATGGAACGGGTGGACCAGAGCCATACGGACCCCCGAAAACCACGATGAACTAAAGAAAATGATTGCACATGCGGTGGGGGCCAGCATAAAATTAACCCTTAAGAAACATATGTTCAAATTTAATGGAAAAACATATGCCCAAGAGGAGGGAGCAGCCATTGGTGTTAGCATTGCAGGCGACATAGCTAACCTATCCATGGTATGGTGGGACAGTAGACTTAAACTTAAACTTAAAGAACAATTAGAAGACCCCTTAACCCTGATTATGTACTCCCGCTACGTTGATGATATAAACATCGTAGTTAAAACACCCCACTAGAGAACAGTCAGGAATTAGAGAAAAACACAATGGAAAGCATCCAGCAAATAGCTAACTCCATCCACCAGAGTATTAGAGTTACTATAGACTACCAAAGCAAACACCCAACCATCGATTACCTGTACTAGACACAGAGCTCTGGTTAGATACCATTAATAACAAAAAACAAATCCCCCATTCCTATTATGCCAAACCCATGACTTCCAAATATCTGATCCACCGAAACTCAGCTGTTTCGGACCATACCAAAATCAACATACTGATTGCGGATTTGGTACGGGTGATGAGAAACGTGTCCCGCATGTGCAACCCCGAAGAACTAGAGAGACACATACAACACTTCATCCACCGTATGCAGTTATCTGGTTACAATCAGAGAGATAAAATCAGAGTGTATAGAGGAGCCAGAACCAAATGGGAAAAAATGGTAAATAATGATACAAATGGGACCTGCCCCTTGTATAGGAGAAAATTTTGGAATAGAATAGAAAGAA
>OZ024743.1:212695854-212908354 GCA_964016885.1 Eledone cirrhosa
AACCCTTTTATATATGTGTGTGTGTGTGTGTGTGTGTGTGTGTGTGTCTGGAGGTGGGGGTGGGTGTATGTGTAGTCACGTTTTCATGTCGTTCCAAGAAATCTTTGTAGAAGGTGTGATCGACTATCTGTCCTTGAGGTAAAACTTCTTTGTGAACAATACCACGGCTGTCGAAAAAATGAATCATCGTTTTCACCCTGGATCTGCTCATGCATGCTTTCTTCGGACGGGGAGAATTTTTCGTATGCCACTTCTCACTTTGTCATTTTGTCTTTGGATCATACTCGAACACCCATCATTCATTTCCTGTTATTGCTTTATCCAAGATTTTTGGCTCAATTTTCAGTCTTTCTAGCAAATCCTGACACATTTCCAATCTGTTCGCTTTTTGCTCTACAGACAAATGTCTGGGCCTTGGTATTGCATAAAATTTTCGCATGTGCAAATAATCCGTTAAAATTCTATGAACTGTATTTATATCCAAGCCCATTTCTTCCGCCACCATCCTAACACTTAATCGGCGATTTTTCGCCATCATCGCTCACATCGTACCACATTTTGTTCATTTATTAACTAGTTGGCCTTCCAGAACGAGGTTCTTCTTCAACATTTTCTTGGCCCTCTTTGAAAGCTTTGTGCCACTTAAAAACCCTTAAAAATCACTTAAAAACCCGTTGTTCGATATTTTCCTGTATCGCAAACGTAGTAGAAGTTACGAACAGGACTGTACATAAATAGCAATAACACATGACTGACTGTTGAAACAAGTATGTACGTGCAGCCAAAGTCATAGCGAACACACTTATATACATCAATGTGTGGTACATAGGATAATCCTTATTCTATATTATATATATTATAAGAACAGATTAAAGTTTAAGCAAAGAATCACTGCTTTCACCCTTAACGGGGGGATCATCTAAAACTATATATATATATATATATATATATATATATATATATATATATATATATATATATATATATAATTGATGTTGGATGCTTAAAGCCTCCGTATGCGGTAGGCCGTATGAGCACTCTATGCTCTCAGAGAGCAGAGTATGATATCACAGAAAAAAAAGAGAATCAGTGTTGCGACGAATGGAATTTATTGGACATATTACAATCGTTTCTCTGCCGATCAGCTCGAGGCACGATCGATGTGATGATGGAACTTGACTCTGAAAATCGCAAGGTCCTCAGATACGTCTTGATTCTACGAAGCAGATTTTCCTGTCCTTTTACATCGATATACTTCGCTTGTCGGCCGACAGAAACAACAACTGATGACAGAAACAACAACTGCACTGACACACAGGACACACACATACATACAGGGAGACATACTGACACACACATACACACAGAAACACAGGGACACACACAGACACATATAGACGCACAGACAGACACACTACCTCTTTGTTATTTTCTCATCTATGCTGCATACACACACACACTCACACAAACAAACACACATTCTCACACACGAGGAGACACACGCACATTCTCTCTCCCTCACACACACACTCACACCTTTGTTTCTGTATACTTCAGATACTTTTGATAGACTTCATTTGACTAAAATATCGGAAATAATCGATGACGTCCATCACCCGTGAGTGGTTTTAATCTTTTCACTATTATCTCTTTATATGCATCTTTTATCTCCTACCTATTCCTGTCGACAGCTTGAGGTCATGCTGGAGCACTGCTATTGAATATATACAGTTTTTGGCTGTTCAGTTATAATGGGAAGAAGTGCTGAGTCCATGACACTTTTCAGGGCCTCCAGGTCTGATAGGAAGAGAGAGTGGGAGTTATCCCTGAAACTGGAGACCTGGCTTGATAGGAAGAGAGAGTGGGAGTTATCCCTGAAACTGGAGACCCGGCTTGATAGGAAGAGAGGGTGGGAGTTATCCCTGAAACTGGAGACCTGGCTTGATAGGAAGAGAGGGTGGGAGTTATCCCTGAAACACTGGAGACCTGGCTTGATAGGAAGAGAGGGTGGGAGTTATCCCTGAAACACTGGAGACCTGGCTTGATAGGAAGAGAGGGTGGGAGTTATCCCTGAAACTCTGGAGACCTGGCTTGATAGGAAGAGAGGGTGGGAGTAATCCCTGAAACTGGAGACCTGGCTTGATAGGAAGAGAGGGTGGGAGTAATCCCTGAAACTGGAGACCTGGTTTGATAGGAAGAGAGGGTGGGAGTGATCCCTGAAACTGGAGACCTGGCTTGATAGGAAGAGAGGGTGGGAGTTATCCCTGAAACTGGAGACTTGGCTTGATAGGAAGAGAGGGTGGGAGTTATCCCTGAAACTGGAGACCTGGCTTGATAGGAAGAGAGGGTGGGAGTTATCCCTGAAACTGGAGACTTGGCTTGATAGGAAGAGAGGGTGGGAGTTATCCCTAAAACTGGAGACCTGGCTTGATAGGAAGAGAGGGTGGGAGTTATCCCTGAAACTGGAGACTTGGCTTGATAGGAAGAGAGGGTGGGAGTTATTCCTGAAACTCTGGAGACCTGGCTTGATAGGAAGAGAGGGTGGGAGTTATCCCTGAAACTCTGGAGACCTGGCTTGATAGGAAGAGAGGGTGGGAGTTATCCCTAAAACTGGAGACTTGGCTTGATAGGAAGAGAGGGTGGGAGTTATTCCTGAAACTCTGGAGAGCTGGCTTGATAGGAAGAGAGGGTGGGAGTTATCCCTGAAACTCTGGAGACCTGGCTTGATAGGAAGAGAGGGTGGGAGTTATCCCTGAAACTCTGGAGACCTGGCTTGATAGGAAGAGAGAGTGGGAGTTATCCCTGAAACTGGAGACCTGGTTTGATAGGAAGAGAGGGTGGGAGTTATCCCTGAAACTCTGGAGACCTCGCTTGATAGGAAGAGAGGGTGGGAGTTATCCCTGAAACTCTGGAGACTTGGCTTGATAGGAAGAGAGGGTGGGAGTTATCCCTGAAACTGGAGACCTGGCTTGATAGGAAGAGAGGGTGGGAGTTATCCCTGAAACTGGAGACCTGGTTTGATAGGAAGAGAGGGAGGGAGTTATCCCTGAAACTGGAGACCTGGCTTGATAGGAAGAGAGGGTGGGAGTTATCCCTGAAACTGGAGACTTGGCTTGATAGGAAGAGAGGGTGGGAGTTATTCCTGAAACTCTGGAGACCTGGCTTGATAGGAAGAGAGGGTGGGAGTTATCCCTGAAACTCTGGAGACCTGGCTTGATAGGAAGAGAGGGTGGGAGTTATCCCTGAAACTCTGGAGACCTGGCTTGATAGGAAGAGAGAGTGGGAGTTATCCCTGAAACTGGAGACCTGCTTTGATAGGAAGAGAGGGTGGGAGTTATCCCTGAAACTCTGGAGACCTCGCTTGATAGGAAGAGAGGGTGGGAGTTATCCCTGAAACTCTGGAGACTTGGCTTGATAGGAAGAGAGGGTGGGAGTTATCCCTGAAACTGGAGACCTGGCTTGATAGGAAGAGAGGGTGGGAGTTATCCCTGAAACTGGAGACCTGGTTTGATAGGAAGAGAGGGTGGGAGTTATCCCTGAAACTGGAGACCTGGCTTGATAGGAAGAGAGGGTGGGAGTTATCCCTGAAACTGGAGACTTGGCTTGATAGGAAGAGAGGGTGGGAGTTATTCCTGAAACTCTGGAGACTTGGCTTGATAGGAAGAGAGGGTGGGAGTTATCCCTGAAACTCTGGAGACCTGGCTTGATAGGAAGAGAGGGTGGGAGTTATCCCTGAAACTCTGGAGACCTGGCTTGATAGGAAGAGAGAGTGGGAGTTATCCCTGAAACTGGAGACCTGGTTTGATAGGAAGAGAGGGTGGGAGTTATCCCTGAAACTCTGGAGACCTCGCTTGATAGGAAGAGAGGGTGGGAGTTATCCCTGAAACTCTGGAGACTTGGCTTGATAGGAAGAGAGGGTGGGAGTTATCCCTGAAACTGGAGACCTGGCTTGATAGGAAGAGAGGGTGGGAGTTATCCCTGAAACTGGAGACCTGGTTTGATAGGAAGAGAGGGTGGGAGTTATCCCTGAAACACTGGAGACCTGGCTTGATAGGAAGAGAGGGTGGGAGTTATCCCTGAAACTGGAGACTTGGCTTGATAGGAAGAGAGGGTGGGAGTTATCCCTGAAACTGGAGACCTGGCTTGATAGGAAGAGAGGGTGGGAGTTATCCCTGAAACTGGAGACTTGGCTTGATAGGAAGAGAGGGTGGGAGTTATCCCTGAAACACTGGAGACCTGGCTTGATAGGAAGAGAGAGTGGGAGTTATCCCTGAAACACTGGAGACATGGCTTGATAGGAAGAGAGGGTGGGAGTTATCCCTGAAACTGGAGACCTGGCTTGATAGGAAGAGAGGGTGGGAGTTATCCCTGAAACACCGGAGACCTGGCTTGATAGGAAGAGAGGGTGGGAGTTATCCCTGAAACACCGGAGACCTGGCTTGATAGGAAGAGAGGGTGGGAGTTATCCCTGAAACAATGGAGACCTCGCTTGATAGGAAGAGAGGGTGGGAGTTATTCCTGAAACTGGAGACTTGGCTTGATAGGAAGAGAGGGTGGGAGTTATCCCTGAAACTCTGGAGACCTCGCTTGATAGGAAGAGAGGGTGGGAGTTATTCCTGAAACTGGAGACTTGGCTTGATAGGAAGAGAGGGTGGGAGTTATCCCTGAAACTGGAGACTTGGCTTGATAGGAAGAGAGGGTGGGAGTTATCCCTGAAACTGGAGACCTGGCTTGATAGGAAGAGAGGGTGGGAGTTATCCCTGAAACACTGGAGACCTGGCTTGATAGGAAGAGAGGGTGGGAGTTATCCCTGAAACTGGAGACTTGGCTTGATAGGAAGAGAGGGTGGGAGTTATCCCTGAAACTCTGGAGACCTGGCTTGATAGGAAGAGAGGGTGGGAGTTATCCCTGAAACACTGGAGACCTGGCTTGATAGGAAGAGAGGGTGGGAGTTATCCCTGAAACTGGAGACCTGGCTTGATAGGAAGAGAGGGTGGGAGTTATCCCTGAAACACTGGAGACCTGGCTTGATAGGAAGAGAGAGTGGGAGTTATCCCTGAAACACTGGAGACCTGGCTTGATAGGAAGAGAGGGTGGGAGTTATCCCTGAAACTGGAGACTTGGCTTGATAGGAAGAGAGGGTGGGAGTTATCCCTGAAACTGGAGACCTGGCTTGATAGGAAGAGAGGGTGGGAGTTATCCCTGAAACTGGAGACTTGGCTTGATAGGAAGAGAGGGTGGGCGTTATCCCTGAAACACTGGAGACCTGGCTTGATAGGAAGAGAGAGTGGGAGTTATCCCTGAAACACTGGAGACCTGGCTTGATAGGAAGAGAGGGTGGGAGTTATCCCTGAAACTGGAGACCTGGCTTGATAGGAAGAGAGGGTGGGAGTTATCCCTGAAACACCGGAGACCTGGCTTGATAGGAAGAGAGGGTGGGAGTTATCCCTGAAACACCGGAGACCTGGCTTGATAGGAAGAGAGGGTGGGAGTTATCCCTGAAACACTGGAGACCTGGCTTGATAGGAAGAGAGGGTGGGAGTTATCCCTGAAACAATGGAGACCTCGCTTGATAGGAAGAGAGGGTGGGAGTTATTCCTGAAACTGGAGACTTGGCTTGATAGGAAGAGAGGGTGGGAGTTATCCCTGAAACTCTGGAGACCTCGCTTGATAGGAAGAGAGGGTGGGAGTTATTCCTGAAACTGGAGACTTGGCTTGATAGGAAGAGAGGGTGGGAGTTATCCCTGAACCTGGAGACTTGGCTTGATAGGAAGAGAGGGTGGGAGTTATCCCTGAAACTGGAGACCTGGCTTGATAGGAAGAGAGGGTGGGAGTTATCCCTGAAACACTGGAGACCTGGCTTGATAGGAAGAGAGGGTGGGAGTTATCCCTGAAACAATGGAGACCTCGCTTGATAGGAAGAGAGGGTGGGAGTTATTCCTGAAACTGGAGACTTGGCTTGATAGGAAGAGAGGGTGGGAGTTATCCCTGAAACTCTGGAGACCTCGCTTGATAGGAAGAGAGGGTGGGAGTTATTCCTGAAACTGGAGACTTGGCTTGATAGGAAGAGAGGGTGGGAGTTATCCCTGAAACTGGAGACTTGGCTTGATAGGAAGAGAGGGTGGGAGTTATCCCTGAAACTGGAGACCTGGCTTGATAGGAAGAGAGGGTGGGAGTTATCCCTGAAACACTGGAGACCTGGCTTGATAGGAAGAGAGGGTGGGAGTTATCCCTGAAACAATGGAGACCTCGCTTGATAGGAAGAGAGGGTGGGAGTTATTCCTGAAACTGGAGACTTGGCTTGATAGGAAGAGAGGGTGGGAGTTATCCCTGAAACTCTGGAGACCTCGCTTGATAGGAAGAGAGGGTGGGAGTTATTCCTGAAACTGGAGACTTGGCTTGATAGGAAGAGAGGGTGGGAGTTATCCCTGAAACTGGAGACTTGGCTTGATAGGAAGAGAGGGTGGGAGTTATCCCTGAAACTGGAGACCTGGCTTGATAGGAAGAGAGGGTGGGAGTTATCCCTGAAACACTGGAGACCTGGCTTGATAGGAAGAGAGAGTGGGAGTTATCCCTGAAACTGGAGACCTGGCTTGATAGGAAGAGAGAGTGGGAGTTATCCCTGAAACTGGAGACCTGGTTTGATAGGAAGAGAGGGTGGGAGTTATCCCTGAAACTCTGGAGACCTCGCTTGATAGGAAGAGAGGGTGGGAGTTATCCCTGAAACTGGAGACCTGGCTTGATAGGAAGAGAGAGTGGGAGTTATCCCTGAAACTGGAGACTTGGCTTGATAGGAAGAGAGAGTGGGAGTTATCCCTGAAACTGGAGACTTGGCTTGATAGGAAGAGAGAGTGGGAGTTATCCCTGAAACTGGAGACTTGGCTTGATAGGAAGAGAGAGTGGGAGTTATCCCTGAAACTGGAGACTTGGCTTGATAGGAAGAGAGAGTGGGAGTTATCCCTGAAACTGGAGACTTGGCTTGATAGGAAGAGAGAGTGGGAGTTATCCCTGAAACTGGAGACTTGGCTTGATAGGAAGAGAGAGTGGGAGTTATCCCTGAAACTGGAGACCTGGCTTGATAGGAAGAGAGAGTGGGAGTTATCCCTGAAACTGGAGACCTGGCTTGATAGGAAGAGAGGGTGGGAGTTATCCCTGAAACTGGAGACCTGGCTTGATAGGAAGAGAGGGTGGGAGTTATCCCTGAAACTGGAGACTTGGCTTGATAGGAAGAGAGGGTGGGAGTTATCCCTGAAACACTGGAGACTTGGCTTGATAGGAAGAGAGGGTGGGAGTTATCCCTGAAACTCTGGAGACCTGGCTTGATAGGAAGAGAGGGTGGGAGTTATCCCTGAAACTGGAGACCTGGCTTGATAGGAAGAGAGGGTCGGAGTTATCCCTGAAACTGGAGACTTGGCTTGATAGGAAGAGAGGGTGGGAGTTATCCCTGAAACTGGAGACTTGGCTTGATAGGAAGAGAGGGTGGGAGTTATCCCTGAAACACTGGAGACTTGGCTTGATAGGAAGAGAGGGTGGGAGTTATCCCTGAAACTGGAGACCTGGCTTGATAGGAAGAGAGGGTGGGAGTTATCCCTGAAACTGGAGACTTGGCTTGATAGGAAGAGAGAGTGGGAGTTATCCCTGAAACTGGAGACCTGGCTTGATAGGAAGAGAGGGTGGGAGTTATCCCTGAAACTGGAGACCTGGCTTGATAGGAAGAGAGGGTGGGAGTTATCCCTGAAACTGGAGACTTGGCTTGATAGGAAGAGAGGGTGGGAGTTATCCCTGAAACTCTGGAGACCTGGCTTTATAGGAAGAGAGGGTGGGAGTTATCCCTGAAACTCTGGAGACCTGGCTTGAATATTTGCTACAGAGTCAATTCAAATCATATCCATCCGTCTTAAAAAAGGATACATTTGATAATGAGGCCTCAAGTGAACTATCTTTAGGGAAAAGTGTGATTGTCACGTCTAGAATGCATTTGATGATGGGTCTACGTGGTCAAGGCCTACATAGCACTAAGGAACGAAAGTCAACAACAATAACAGCTGCAGCTGCATACGTATATATGTATGGTCCCTAATTCCTAATAGAGTCGGCGTTTCTTGGGCATTTTAAGTCTGGCGGAACCCAATAGTATCGGATCTGTGATCTCTCAATTCGGAGAAGTTGCAGTTCTACCTGGAGTAACTATCTGATCTCCGAACTGCGCACTCTATCGAGTAACGTTACTTCAGAAACCCTTTGGAGGAACCCCATTTCGGCCGCTTGTATTTGCGATCGTATTCTTTCGGTCATTACCCAAGATTCATAACCATAGATAAAGGTTGGTGCAAATACCGAATTGAAGATAGCTAGTTTATCTTTTATATCTCCCCCCTTCTTATGATTACCGAATGATAACCATATTTCCACATTTCATTGATAATAGCATTTTCACTTTCTATTTTGTGTCATTGTTTTACAGATTGGACATCAGCCGAATTCGAGAGAGACAAGGAAATCATGTGGAAACAATTCTACATATTCCTCTTGCCGAGTTAGAACTGACGGTAAAGCTAAAACATCCAGAACCGGTATTACACAAAAGTGCCAGTGTCTCAGTTTCGGACGGCGTGGAAAATCAGCATTTTAAAGTGGAACCGAAGCATTGTTATTTGGTCGGTCATATTCTTGGCTTTAGAGGCAGTGTATCATTGTCTTATTGCGACGGACTGGTAAGATCTACTCTCTTAGTAATATTAATACCAATATACTGAGCCATCGAAGAAGCGTCTACCTGGTACAAATAACAGCTAAATTTCTTTCAAAGCACAGCCAATACCTCTTAAATAAAATAGGGTATATTGGAGATAGTAATATCTGATATACGAAAAGATAAGATGATGACGACTGGAATGCTTAATCAAGGTTGAACAGAAACTAAATAACAACAACAATTATAATTTCATTCTTTTAGCTGTCTTCCGTGTCCGATGGTGACAACTGTTACCAGTTGCATGTATTTGTTTGTACATTATATACAATATAATAGGTGAATTAGTGGAGTCGTTAGAACGTCGGATAGAATGATTTGCACTGTTCGTTCCTGCTCTCTGTTCTCTGAGTTCACATTCCGCCGAGCTCAATTTTGTCTTTCCCACTTTCAAGGTCGTTGTTTAAAAAAGTACCAGTCATGTACTGGGGGTTGATTCTTCATTTATATGTATTTCTCAGTTCCCACCTCTCCTTCTCTGGAAGAAATGGGCTGTGTTCAGATCCGGAAGGGGATATGGGCTCCGCTAGGTTTAAAATGCCTAAAACATATCGTATATATAGGCGCCAAAGACAACAGAAAAACAATGTGTATATATATATATATATATATATACATATATATATATAGGAACCAGTAAGACCCCGACAGCTGAGCTCAAGCCGTTTCGACGGCTAATTCTGGACTGAATTAGCCGTCGAAACGGCTTGAGCTCAGCTGTCGGGGTCTTACTGGTTCCTATTACCCACTCTACTACCCAAAGTATTGAGTACTTTGGTGCGTTATGGTCCACCTGGTTCCTTACCACATTTCCTTCGTTATATATATCTATATATATCTATATATATCTATCTATCTCTCTCTCTCTCTCTCTCTCTCTCTCTCTATATATATATATATATATATATATATATATATATATATATATATATATATATATATATAACACTACTACTCCATCTTGTCATTTATATATATATATATCCCCAGAAGTCAGCTCAAAAGTGACACAGAAGAGACTGAGGTTAGCTGGACATGCTCCGGTGGGAAATCCTGCATGGAAACACTGGAAGAGAAGACCGAGGTTAACATATGTTGATGCCGTAAGGACAGGCACTCGTCTGTTGGAGACGCAGGATATGGCAGTGATAATGAGGGACAGAGACCGCTGGAGAGAACTCGTCCATGGATCTCGGGAATTTTACCCGCCCTATATATATATATATATATATATATATATACAGTATTTTCCGTTGTGTTGTAATATAAATATTACACACAGTAGATTATCAGCTCACGTAGAGTTTGCTCGACGGTTCCAGTTGTAGTTCCAAAAGTAATCCGGAGAAAAATAGAAAGATTTGAATGGATACAGTTTAGTTGAAAGGAATTTATTGACACGTGTTTCTATAACAGTTACATAACCTAGAACAGCTGCTATCTACAAACTTTTAGTTATGCAGACATTCAATATTTCAATGTTATTATTTACTGTCATTTCATCAGAATAATATTACTGAGGACCTATTTAGTTTTTATAGAGAATATTAGGAGGGAGGGGTGAAGTTGTTAGAAGAATAGTTGAAGGAGTGGTTTTTCGATAGCAGTGAGAATTCTTGGTGGCAGTGAGTAATTAGATTCCCATCTGTTGTTTTGACATTTTTTATAGAATATATTATTGGTTATTTTTCTAAATTTATAGAAGGATCAGAGATAGTAAAGATATGCGTGGTTGGTTTTGTGTTTGCACTTAATTAACATTCAAACTTAAATTTTTCTTTCAAGTGTACGTATCCTTTCACCCACGCATTCACACACAAATATATTTGCACACCTCTACAAAATACATATACTCACAATTCACATATTCATACTTACATATATATACACATGCATACACATATATATACACACATGTATTCATGTACATACTTACGCGCTCGTGTGTATACATTTTCATACTCAACTTATCTTTATATACACACGTATAGACACACACATATATACATACTTACTCTAGTCCATGTGTACACACATACACATACATACACATCTATATACACATATATACATACATATACACATATATACATATACATATATATATATATATATACATATATATATATATATATATATATATACATATATATACATATATACACATACATACACATATATATATACATATATATATATATATATATATATATATATAATATGTACAGAGAGAGAGAGAGAGGGAGAGAGAGATAGATAGATAGAGAGAGAGAGAGAGAGAGAGAGAGAGAGAGAGAGAGAGCGAGAGAGAGAGTGAGAGAGAGAGAGTGAGAGAGAGAGAGATATATATATAGAGAGAGAGATAGAATAAATATCACGGGGTTGGCAATTTGTGAGTGTGTGAGTTATAACAATCTCCCCACCTCTGTGTTTGTCGGCCTGTCTCTCTCTGCGTGTCCAAGTGGTTTATTGAGAACTTAGGAGATTTCTTACCGGATTCAATTTCTGCGTGGTACGTTTGGCAAGTATCTTCTATCATAGTCTCGTGAGTGAATATGGCTAGTGAGAAACAGCGAGGATATCTGTGAGATGGATTGAGTCTGTGATCTTAAAGTCCATGCTTGGCATTTATCATGTCACGCTGATTGTATCTGACGATTATATAGATTAAGGTTGCAGGTTTCTGTTCAATACGCATTCACTTACATAATCCTTCAATGGTAAGACTAGAATACTCACCATCGAAACCGACGAAGTGTCCATTTACATTACTTGTGTGCATGCTACTGTGAATGTATATCTCATTAAGAGACGCGTCTCAAACATGCAGCCACAAAACTACTTTTCTATAGCCCGTGGCAGAACAATTTTCATGACAAATACTTTCCTAAAACTTGGTAATTTCTCCCTCGCCCCCTTCCCTACTCTTGCAATTTACCCATGAAAAAACAAACAAAAAAACAACAACAACAAAAAAAAACAAATAAAAAACAAACCAAAAACGAGGTTTATCAAAAGTGAAACGGAGAAAAGAGAAGTTTCACAAAGTAAAATCAAAATTTGTCCCCTAATAATTTGTACTAATTCCCATTTCCTACTTTTGATGAGAAAAAAAAAAAAAAAGTATTAGCAGCTTCTCAGCTGTATTGCAGATTAGCATTATAACTGGTGGACAGCATGCCCCCATCTCATTTTTGGCTCGCTCTGCCTCATCCCCAGGACGTAATGGCGCTTTTGAGTCCTTGAGTTTCAGACCCCTAGATTAAGAAAAGGTTGTTTTAATATTCCTGTTTATATGCTCGATATAATTAAAAAATAATTCTCGCTTTAGAGAGGGTCTCTGGTCCTGGACGATATCGAATACAGCTTGGAACCAGTGGATGATGGAACAAAACATCTTGTTGGTGAAAGTCGGAACCAAGAGAAGAAAACGTTAGTTGATGCAGGTAATTATAACAGCAACAGTAGCAGCAAAAAATAACAACAGTTCCTAGTGCTGTGTTGTGAAGAATTAAGCTTCACAGTAACGAGGCTCTGGGTTCGATCTCGCTGCGATGTGTTGCAGCTTTATAGCTTCGGGTCGATACAAACGCAGTGAATGAAATTAGGTGGTCGGAAACTATGCAGAAGCCCGGAAAATAGACTGTAACTGAATTTGAGTGGAATACTTAATTCGTCATCCAATTTAACACCACCATCTGGTCATTGGGAGTCTTTAGTGGGGTACTCTCCTGTAAAGTTGCCGATTAAAATCTGAACTTGGGTGGAATACTTAATTCGTCACCCAATTTAACACCACTATCTGGTCATTGGGAGTCTTTAGTGGGGTACTCTCCTGTAAAGTTGCCGATTAAAATCTGAACTTGGGTGGAATACTTAATCCGTCACCCAATTTAACACCACTATCTGGTCATTGGGAGTCTTTAGTGGGGTACTCTCCTGTAAAGTTGCCGATTAAAATCTGAACTTGGGTGGAATACTTAATCCGTCACCCAATTTAACACCACTATCTGGTCATTGGGAGTCTTTAGTGGGGTACTCTCCTGTAAAGTTGCCGATTAAAAATAACCCGATATTTCGATGTGCTGACTGGATGGTCACGATTAGAATGCGTTTTATTATAGGTCTACTAGATCAAGGTTGACCTCGAGATAAACATCAACAACAATTGGAGGTATTACCATATTTGCCTGCCTATTAGTCCCCCCCCCAAAAAAAAAACATATTACAAAAAATTTTCCCTGCGTCTAATATCATCAATGGGAGGCCGAACGGAGAGTGAGGGCAATCATGGTAAAACAAATTAGTTTGTATTACTATTAGTATTACTAATACAGTAATACGATTTATATAAGCAAAATGATGTCGAATTTACATGAGTTTCTGACCCCCCCCCCCCCCTCCTCCCCCCCCCCCCCCCCCCCAAAAAAAAAAAACAAAAAAAAACAATGAATTAATTTAAAATGAATTTATGAAGAAATGTACTAAAATTAATTTTTCTCAATAGGTCAGCAAATACGGTACCTTAGAGCGACTGGCATTCCGTCGCTTACGACGACGAGTGTTCAAGCTGATACGATCAACGGAACAGCTTGCTCGTGAAATCAACGTGTAAGTGGCTGAGCATTCCACAGACACGCGTATCCTCAACGTAGTTCTCAGAGAAATTCAGCTTGAGACAGAATGTGACAAGGCTGACCCTTCGCATTTACAGCTACAACTCATTTTTGCCAGCTGAATGGACTGGAGTTACGTGAAATAAAGTGTCTTTATGTCGCCGGGAATCAAACTCATGAACTTATGATTGTGAGCCGAATACCCTAACCACAAAGCCACGCACCTTCACCTTATAGCAGAGCTTCTCAAATGTTTTTGACCACCGCCCACCTCACGGCCACGTAATACCCTCAGCACGCCACCCCTATTTCTAGAGAGACTTGCTTACATGCAAATTGTAAATAATATATAACGTTTCTACTTTTGGCACAAGACCAGCAATTACCCAGTGCATTACTGGTGCTTTATTTTATCGACCCCGTAAGGATGAAAGGCAAATTTAACCACGGCGGGATATGAACCCAGAACGTAAAGAGCCATAACTCTATGCTGAAAAGCATGGTGTCTGACGCTCAACCGATACTGCCAAACCACCGCCGTAAATTATATATGATAAATAAAATAATAGATACTATGTATAAATAAATATTATATATTTTTTATTTTACTATATTTATATATATATCGTATCATTTGATATTTAATATACTATCATTTAATATTATATCATCTCTTCTGACCTCCTCCAGGCCCCTTAAGCTCTCCCTGGACCTTCTCACTGCCACCAGGGGGCAGTAGCGCCCACTTTGAGAACCTATACCTCATAGTATTGCGATGAAATCCTCCTTTGTGTATCCTTCCTTGAATTGAAACACAAATCTTGAATCTTCAGTAAAATCCCACTAACCATTGTCCCATGGTTTCCTTAAGTCTCTTTCTCTCTCTTTTTGCTCCCTTTCTTTCACCAGCCCTCTCTCTTATTATTACTCTTTTTATATCACAGACCCTGAGAGTGTATCTTATGAGGGTGAATCTTATGCGGATAAAAGCCGTGAGGTAAATGTTGAGATGGTGATATACAATGACGCAGACATGACCAAATTGTTAGAGGCGAAAGGAGCTGACACCCTACAGAAGAAAATCGATTATATCATATCAAAAATGAATGGGGTAAACTCTTCTCTCTATCCTTACACCTATTGTTTTTCTCGTTGTTTCTTGTACCATCTGAACAAATGCAGTCACGCACATGCACATGTGCACACGGAAACAAAAACGTACACACACATACACACACACAATATTCATAGAGCTAGAATTATTAAAGGACTACTTTCATACGTCACACACCAGTGGTTTCTTGACCATGAGAACTTCGATGAAAGCAATGGAATTACCCTTGACATTAGCAAACTCTTCAACAAAGCAACGTGCGCACCTCCACATGGTGACTCTTCTTGTTAGAAATAGCCGCCTAAGCTTGCTCAAACGACGCCCTACCGTCTTGAAAATGTGGAAAAACATTCGATAATGTTCGCTTAGATACGCAATGGCAGAGAGAGAGAGAGAGAGAGAGAGAGAGAGAGAGAGAGAGAGAGAGAGAGAGAGAGAGAGAGAGAGAGAGAGAGAGAGAGAGAAGATAGTCATGGCTGCAATACTTTTGATCACAGGTCTGCTCAGCCAGAGCTGACCAAGGGCTAAACAATGACAATCTTAACAAAACCAACAATAAAATCTTCAACTATAACAGGTTAAGCTGATCATATTGGGCTGTATTGATCTTTCAAATTTTAGACCTGCTTCACCGCAACGTGTGTCACCGGTACTCCATTCTACTCCAATGGCGATCAATGACGATCTACTTCTGGTTTCGGTTATATATATCTCTTACACACTTTCTTCTATACCGTAATGATTCTACTGTCACAACACACACACACATCTCTGAAGATTACATCACTCTTTAGTTCTCCTAAACCTCCCGGACATACGCAACATAGACACCTTTTTGACTTAAGAAAAAACAAAACACTCTCCAACGAGGGCATGATAAACTAATTTCCTTTAACAGCATTAAAACACTATTACTATACATAGAATCTTTAAATACTCTCTCTACTTACAAACAACATAAAACCAAATCCTTTAACCTGTTGACTGCCGCGTATATTTTCCAGTAAAATGACTATTTTTTAAAGCAAACATTTATTAACAACACATATCTGAAAGATTGACAAACGTCACATCAATAAACTAGTAACCCCATTTAGCTTTGAAGTTATGAACTTTTGGAAACGACTTCATAACTTTGAAGTTATGAACTGTTGGAAAAGAGTTCAAACATGTTAGGACGAGTTATCTCGCCTACAGCACTGAAAAGGTTAAACACTCTAAAAATAGTGGACCTCATAATATCTGATGAGTTTTCATGAAGATCGTACATTTGTAACACTGCATCCCAGAAGCTAAATATAAAATATGGAGACATAAAATACAATAGAGTACTCCTCGCACTATTGGTGCGGTACTGTCGCTAGACATAATCCTCTTAAAACAAGGTTATTTGTCTGTTTCACTAAATTTCTCTCACAATAATCACTAGTCTAAAAGTCTGTCTCGGAGATGGAGGTTCATCAAGCCGGTGCTTATCCCGATTTCCGTGGTGTGAAGTGACCAACAGTACAAGACTCCTCCCTGGAAAGGGCGCCAGTCCATCGCAGTGTTAAATCCTCAGGTATTGCTGATACTCATTTTGATGAGTATGCTGAGCAATGTGAAACAAAGTGTTTTGGTCAAGAACACACTTACCACTAGGCCATACGCCTTCACGAAATCAATATTTTACGGACAAAATGTTTCTAATCTCTGTATTTTTACGGATCTTCAGAAGACAGTTGCATATTTTTTCCTTCCTAATCTATTCTAGGTCCCATCATCCCCCCTTTTGTCACCCTCTTCTGAGTCTCACTTCTCCAAACATTTAAAACTACTTTTACCAATCCTTTTTACTTCACACTCCACTGAATATTCTTATCCTCGTTTTCAAATACACGTTAATCTACAGAACTCCAATATGAACATAAATTACATTCATCTCACCAATATGTGAAGGCCTGAAAAGGTCTTGGGTGTTGTCCCTCTCCCGCTACTCACAAAAAGGTGTATATAAACAAGGAGTGGTAATTCTTTGTCTAGAATTGAATCTCCCTCTTTCTGACGTGAAAAATTTTATAGATATTATATGATGGAGAAAATGGCGAATTGGCAGTGGTTAGAACGTCAGATAGAATGCTTTACATTATTCGTTCCGATTCTCTGCTTTCTGAGTTCAAATCCCGCCGAAGTCAACTTTACCTTACATTTATTGAAGGTCGATAAAAGAAGTACCAGTCTACTACTGGGGTTGATTCTTCGTCTATATATCTTTCTTTCGCTCATACACTAGCCTTCTCTGGAAGAAATCTGCTGTATTCAGACCTGGAGAGGAGATGGGCTCTGTCAGGTTTAAAAATGTCCTAGAAAAGCCGTATGTCAATACGGCGCCCCGACGACTCCCTCAAGAGTTACAGGTCCATACATACATGTGACGCAGCAGAAAATCGTACTTTATTGCCTTTTTAACTAATGGAAAAATGTTTTCCTATTTATTGAGTGTTAACTTAATTTTATATAGATATTCGCAAGTTGTAAAGACCCCATTCGTTCACGAATGATTCGGGGATTTGCACATAGAGAATTTCCATGAGTGAGGTGGAGCAACGTGAAATAATGTGTCTTGCTCAAAGACACAACGCATCACCCGGTCCAGTAATCGAACTAACAACCTAACGATTGTAAGCCCAACGCTCTAACCACTAAGCGATGTGCCTTCACTATATTCGCGAGTTAGGTGCCATGATTATACTGTTATGCAATGAGATATCACATTATAGTTGCTTTCAGATAATTCTATTCACGACTACACAATGATAAATAATTTTTTCGCTCTATAGATATGTTTCTTTTATTTGCCACTAGGGCATCAAAAGTGGGACAAGTACAAAGGGGGGAGTTTACACAAAAAGGCGTCCTCAATAAGGAGGAGGCAATAACAAAATATAAAAATAAAATAAGATATAACAAAAAAAAAAAATTCATAACAAAATCCTCAATAGAGAGGAGGCGCCTTGGGGGGTCGCACACACCCCCGAAAAAAGTGTGCAACCCTTTTCCTCAGGAGCACAGAGAGGGGGTGCTCCCTCGTTCCTTCCTCTTTTCCACCTACAGGCTTATGTAAAGAGAAGGCCCATTCACACGGGCCATTCTCGCCACTTTCACCCACCTTTCATAAAAACGACTGGGGTGCAGCACCTCTCTCTCCATCCTGATCCTTCTTCCGAAATGATATCGGAAGAAACGGACCAGTTGTTGGCCAGAGAGAAAGGTGCCTGACCTCAGTCCTTTCAGACGCGTCCACCATACAACCTCTTTCGCCATGGCTATTACGCACAGAAACACCGCCTCTGCTTCATCTTTGAAGGGGGGAGGCGGCTTGATCATTACAATAGACTCGGTGGTCAACCGGATCGGTCCCACCCTTGACAGCAGTTGTTCGACATAGCCCCACAGATCGGCTACGCCCGAGCAGTGTACCAATGCGTGTGCAACGGTTTCCTCGTCGCACACGCATCTGGGACAGATCTTTTTGGCGGGGTCCCTACCCGGGCGCCCGTGTCTGTAGAGCCTTTCTCGAACGGGTAAAGCCCCTCGGTAGCACTGCCAGGCCAGGGACTTCTGGAAGTTGTCCATAGGTCCCGGGCTGAATGTCCTACCGAACAGGCTGACCAGTTCGTCTTCCTCCATGTCTAGGGCTTCTCCGAGGGCGTCGTCGCACCTGCTGCGTACCAGCCCTCTATAGAATGTTGCGGTGGAGTCTCCACTGATAACCGGATCCGCCTGCCAGAGGGCGGTGAGCGCCTGGGCACACTCAGTGTGCCAGGCGCCCAGTTTTCTCGGTCTTTGCTTGACCCAGGATTGCAGCTCGGTGAGTGAGACGAGTCTGGGAAAGGTTCGTCTCACAAACGAGGCCCACACCGGTTGTCCGGTAAGGAATACGTAGAGGTGCCGTAGCCTTAATGCGTGAGGGACTCAGAGAAATAAACTGAGATTTCTAGCTTGAGACACCTTTATGTAATAGCTTCCATTGTACAAGTATAAGTTGGCAGAAATAACTGATGTAATTTATTGACAAGCTCAATATGTATGTTTTCTAGGCTCAATATGTATGTTTTACAGGTGCAATATGTATGTTTCACAGATGCAATATGTATGTTTTACAGGTGCAATATGAATACTCAAAAATCAAACAACTGAAACGTAAAGTTGTGTTTCAAGTAAAAAAAATGGTGTTTTGGGAAAAGAATCCGGTACGTTATATCAATTTTCTTCCAGTTTTATCTTTATTATTGTTTCTAGACCACTTCCAAGATTTGGGTGAACAGTGTTCTCCTTGTAAAGGGCTGCTCAGTCACAAAAGACTCCGCCCAAGCAATTCCTATTCCACAAAATGGCAACAACGTTAGATAAGCCTTAAGCCGCCCGTGTGTAGGTAGATTAGCAACTGCATACCTCCAACACGTTAGGTCTGTACACGTCACTGCTTCCCCATCGCCACAGGACTTTGAAGAGGTATTTGCACAAGGAGATCATAGTAACAGATGCTTGTGCGACACATATGCTGCTCTCCAAGTATCAACAGCAAGAATCCGGTGACAAGCAGATGCAAGATGATCGGTAGATGTATCAGCCGCAGTTATTTCAGAGTATCCACTCAAGTAAAACAATTTTTTCCCAGATAAATAACTAGGTAAAAAAGTATTTTAAAAGTTAAAAGTTACAAGTTAAAAAGTTAAAAGTTTAGAGGTTAAAGTTTGAAAGTTTGAATGTTAAAAAAAAAGTTATAATACACATGTACACGTAAATAATTGCCCACACATTTATACATCGACACAGTATATACATATATACAAGGTTGGATGGCCGTTGATTCTCGTGAGTTCCTCCTCCCTTTGTCAGGTCTTCTTTTTATCCATCAGGGTGTCGAATCACCCGCCTCACCAAGCAAGAATGGTGGAGTTGCCAGTTTAGTGGCCGACGACCCGACCATGTGACAGGTTGTACTGGGTTATATGTCACCAGTAGCACTCAAGAGCGACCTGACGCCACACACACACACACACACACATATATATATATATATATATATATATAATATAGAAATGGCTTCTACAGGACTAGAACTGTCTCATTTGAAGGACATCATCAGAATAGCCTGATGATTTCCTTCGAATGAAACAGTTCTAGTCCTGTAGAAGCCTTTTCTATATTAAATATTTATACTCTGCTATGTATTGAGTACCTTACTGCGGTTACCCCGACTGAACCCGCCACACACACACACACACACACACACACACACACACATATATATATATATATATATACATGGATATTCTGTAAGTCGGTTCTAATAGACTTAGTTGATAATTGGATAGGATTTTCAAAAAGAATCTTACAATTAAACATAAATTTAAAGTATGATAGCAAAGTTTCCAAATTAAAAAGAAAACAATAACAGTGTACAGTTGTGAAAAGTATGGCAATCTTGATACTTGCTCTCATTCTCTATTTGTTTTTATTCTTTTATTTTTTTCTCCCACCATTCTCTAAAACTCTTTGCCACTTTTCAGTTTATTCTTCACCTAGCAGCAGTACCCAGCGTTGCCTGGGTAGCTAAAATAATATCTGCTTTGATGAAAAGGTGTTGATCTTAGCGACTGCTTCTCGATGACTCATCTATGGCCACACACAGACCATGCGGGTGAGGATGGTGATGACCTATATCACTGAGAAACGCGGGTGACTGACGAAGGGGCATGCTGGGGGAGGGAGGTAATGACCTCTAACACAAAGCCAAATTTCCTCACGCTACTTGATTGGAAACCGATGAATTCTCAAATACACAACTAAAAGGTCAAACGACGTCAGTGGCCATCGTTTTGCCTTTGACCATCTATAAGATGTGCAATGATAGGTTCTATCGTAGTATAAAAGTTGAACCAAATAAATTGATTTATGTGCGAGGTGGAGCCGAAGTTTCGAATTTGAACGAAATCGGTTGAAAAATGTGGGAGCTAGAGCCGAAATGGCGGAAATTTGAGCGAAAAGGTGATATTTTCGAATATTTAAGCGGCTGCCACGCCGTTCCTGAAGAAAAAATCTAAAATGTAAAGCCACTTTAAGACGTGAAATAATCAGATATAGCGTAGTGTAAATTTGAACAAAGTAGGTTGATTAATGTGGGAGCTAGAGCCGAAAAAGTGGAAATTAGAGTCTAAAAGTGGTATTTTTGAATATTTAAGCGGCTGCCACGCCGTCCCTGAACAACAAATGCAAAATATAAAGCCATTACAGGATGTGCAATGATAAATTCTATTTTGCTTTAAAATTTGAACGAAATTGGTGGCAAAATGTGGGAGCTAGAGCCAAAAATCTTATTTTTCGATTCCTAAAAAAAGGTGCCCCCCCCCCCTCCTATCGATTTTTATCTGCAGAATGACTCCGGAATAAAAAGAACCGATACGCTGATATATAGAAAACACTCCCCGATGACTAATCTATAAGCCTGTAAAGTTTCATGAAAATCGGTCGTAAGATGTAGGCCCCTATAGGTAATACACAGACACACACACATACACATACTTAATTTTATATATATACAGATTTCTTTAAATCAAGAAAAATTAACTCTCGACTAACTTTTTTTTATCGTCATTTGTTTCTTTAAAGAGCTGGTTTAATGTAACAAACAGACTTAACACAATGTTAAGTTCCCTTTGCCGATGGAACGTCAACGCAGAACCATTTGATATCGTTTTTCTCATTACAGGGTATTGTATAATTAATTTTACAAATATATTTCTTGAGAATATATTCTTTCTATATTCATTTTCAAGGCGCTGAGATATAATCTGAGGGAGATTTGGCTGCCATTTCTGGCAGGTCGAAAGACCATTAATATAGAGGCTCCTCGTTTGATATGATGTAATATTTTTGACAAATCAAATACCAGAAAGTGTCTGCTGTAAATTTCTCATCGGTGGGAATGTGACACTATATAATTTCTCTGTGCACTATCAAACTACCGAGGTAATCTCTACATCACCGCTAAAAATAATAGCCAAATCTATTTTAAATTATACGCTCTGTTTTGAAATGGAGGGACACAGGATATAATGTACTCTCGGCTCTCGAATAAACGTCTCCACCCCTTATTAACATTTCAGATTTTTTTCTATTCCAATCCCCTACTACTTGGGACCCGAGAGTAGTTCTAAATATGTAATGCCAGAGAGACTGGTGGTGTGTTTATGGCTGGATGTCATATTTATAGTTATGCTCTAGCACAGCGGTCTCCAACCTTTTTACGCCACGGACCAGTGTCATGGAAGACAATTTCTTCACAGATCAGTGACTCATTAATCCCCTCTAACAATTGTGCCACAATGTCCTCCGCTATTTCATCAATTCATCTAGTTATGATGCTAGCCGAAAGAGGAACCATGGCTACCTTTTTAACTCTCCTAAAACTTCACAGCAAATATCCTTAGCGACAGACAGGATCAACTCTTCACCAATAGTGATAAACTTCTTAGCGGCCCGGTACCAAATGGTTCACGGTCTGGTACCGGTACGTAGCCCGGAGGTTGGGGACCGCTGCTCTAGCAGAACCATTCTTAAAAATATTCCTGCTAGCAGGTTGAGTGACAACGTAGGGGCTCCCTCATCGGCTTAAGTAGTAGTATAGCAAAAGTGACACATCTAACATTACGCTAATCAGTGTATCCCTCGCTCAAAATTCATTTCATATAGTGGAGATGCCTTTAGAAACATGTTACAGCATGTCCAATTCTTAAGAAAAGCAATCATTCTGACTCTGCTAACTGTCTGATCACATTAACTTCTAGCATCTCTAGCACAAAGACTGGCTTTTCTCATCAGAGCCAGGAAATACTCCATACATCAATATTTAGTACTATTCCTATACAAAGCTTAAGTGTGGATTGCATAGGACTACTGCTTCTACATCTGGCATCGTGCTGCTGCTACATAAACAGATATCTTAAGCTGCATCCAAATATAGACCAACACATTCCAGCCCCTGGGCAACATTTCTTTGTGTTCTATATTGTTATTATAGTGGCTCATGCTTATCGGATCTAGCTAACTCTGTGCCAACAGTCCTCGGGAATTCCCGATTCATTTTACATCCGCCTTTCATCACCGACATTGTATCTACCCCTGGCCTTACACTAACCATTACGCCCAGCCATGTTTTTCAACAGGAACGTTAAAATAAAGAATCAACTATTGAGGGCGATACTACACTCTAATCTAAATTGTGGGACGTCTTTCGCTTATATTAGAAACATAAAATATGCAATGATACACTACAAGAAATTCAATGAACTGTACACTCCCACCCACCCCAGTTTGTTTACCTTGGCCCTGTGAAAGGAATTTAATATTTCCAACATTCATCCCTTTATGTTCTGAGTTCGAATCTAACATTCGTTGAATTTTCTTTTCATCTTTTAGGGTTTGATAACATTCATTTCAACCAAGTACTGAGGTTGATTTCATTCACTGTTTCTTTCTCCCAAAATGTATGATCTGTTGCCAAAGATGAGAATAGATATTTCGAATGTTTGACAGCATTTTATAACGACAGAAATGTTTCTCTTTTTCAGACATAGACCAATCTATCCTATCGGACTTGCATATGTTGGCGGAGCGTGTAAAAAAAGATCTCGATGTGGTGTCTCTAAGGGAGCATCATGGGGAAGATATGTAGCCATGGCTCACGAAATAGGTCACGTGTAAGTATATTAACAGATTTTACGTTGCTATACTTAATTATGTGGAGGCGTGTAGCCTAGTGGTAAATATGTTGGACTAACGATCATAAAGTCATGGGTTCGATTCCTTAACTAGGTTATGTTGCTTTGTCGAGCAAAACACTTCCTTTCACGTTGCTCCAGTTTACTCAGCTGAAAATGAATACCAGTAATAGTTGGACTAAGCAAATAACATATATACTGGTTATGTTACTCAACAAAGAAAGCTCAATGAACATTAAGCTCAGAGCATAATTTACATAAATTTAAACAATATACAAAAAGATATATTTTCCATATATCAAGTTGAGAAACAACTAGTATTTTATACATATATAAAGAATGATAAATAATAACTGTACTCACTTAAAAAAGAATAAAGCTAAAATCGCCTAAAGTTCATTTATATGGCCGTTTCATGAATTCCAGAACACGACGCTTATAATCGATTTTAATGATTGGTATCAATCACCAGTTATCGACTTTGGTAATAAGCATCATTAAGACCATGGAATACCATTCCTCAGTAAGTGTTAAGGTCTTGTCTATATACATCTCACTCTGCACACTTATTATAGTATATAACTGCTCCAAATTTTAAATTTGTGTAATTACCATAGACGGATTCGTTTGGTTCGTGTTTAGCATTTATGACACGTCCTGTAATATCTGCCCTTTCGTAAGACGTTATTTTACCAGCATGTGGGGTTATTCAAGCGTTTTGCTTGGGTAGGTAACTAGTTAGTGTGCAGAGCGAGATGTATATAGTCAAGTATATATATATATATTTATTAAAATAACAGATTAAAGTTTAAGTAAAGAATCGCTGCTTTCACCCTTAACGGGATCTTCTGAAGCATTATTCCACAATGCTTCAAGCAAACTTCAATACTCTCTTATATATATATATATAATTTGATTAAAACAACAGGAGACCGGACTGGGGATATCCTTTTAAAGTTTTATTCTTGCAAAAACACTATATATATTTTAATGGCATGCTTAGCATTGACAGGTTTGTTATTCAGAGATGGTCTGCCGCAACAATAACACCAGTTTCGCAGGCCATCTCTGTATGAAATATTTTCTCTATTTTCTGCTTGTGTTTGCCGTAATTCATTTTATTGATTAAATAATTATGCAATCCGAACCTGACGATGTCGCCAGGACCTTTCGTAACCAGCCCATTGAAATATATATCGTGTTTTTTGCATCAATAAAACTTTAAAACGATATTCCCAGTCCGGCCTCCTGTTGTTTTAATCAAATTAATATTTAACTTCGTTCATGCACCAGGATGAGTTGTATAACGTAGAGTGCTTTTACTTTATTTACATCATTGTTAACTAAACAGAATGACCAGTTCTTCCATTTGTGAACCACAAACATAAATGAATATATGTGTATATATATATATATATATATATATATATATATATATATATATATATATATATATATATATATATATATATATATATAGTTCAAGGAGACAACAAACAGAAGTACAAAAAGTCTTATTAGTTTCACGTTTTATATGGAAAAAGGAAAAGAAAGTTCGACGTGTCGGGTTTTCGCCCTTCTTCAGGAGTACAAAATCAGAGACAGGATCACAAAGGAGAGAAATCAAGTTAGTCCAAGTAAAGAAAGAAATCGTAACAACCTGTGTTGTGTATATAATTTGTCACATCTGAACCAAACACTTCTAATACTGTCAAATAACGATATATGTCAACTAACAGTCAGAATGCTAAATTGCAATATGCCGCTCTAATAATTCACTAACGTTCTCTTTCCAATTGACTTTTGAAATATTTATATTGAAATCACTTCTGAATAACAAATTATTATTATTATTATTTTTTATTCTAGTTTGGGGATGCCTCATGATGCCAATACTCCATGTAAATCATATCCAAGTGAACATAAAGGACTCATGGGTGGCAAAGGAACCGATTTCAGCAATTGCTCTGTGGAAAGATTTGAAAAATATATCTCGTAAATAAGAAATTTGATCTTTATTTCTTACTTGCAAGAATTATATAATTACTGTCAGTTCCACCACCCCTGTCATGGTCATTCGTATTAAGTAGTGGGTCATTTAAGTCAACTATATTTCCCAAATCAAATTTATTGGAACTGTACCTACCATATAAATCAATTATATACATTTCAGAGGTCCTAGTGGACATTGTCTCTTTGAACAAAATATTAAAGACGATCAGGTCATGAAACAACTTAAAGGACTCGTTCTTGGCGTATTACCAGAAGGTAAGTAAGTTTTATAGATGTAATCAGTTAAAACTCTCATTTCTTTGTCATATTTCAATTTCTCCACCATCAACTAACGCCGCGGGATATTCCTTTAATCAGCTGTTGACTGGGGATCACTGCAGTTTCGGCTATTTCTAAAAGTATCACTCACCTTAGACGTGCCGATCAGCCTTTATGCTACCTGAAAATGCTAAGGTATTGGGACACACTGTAGACACAACACGCTGGTTGCTCCTGTAACCTTTTTACCCCTGTAACAGCTATTTTGTTATATTTGTGAAAAATTCGTTTTTTGTTCTCAATTTTGATCATTCTGTTACATGTGTCTCCCATATCTATGAAGAGGTGTTTTCTGTTCCCCCACTCTCAGTTCACAAATAATTGCTCTGTTGTTCTTCCTAAATCTACACTAGCCAAGTAGGATATAGTGGAGCTAGCTACAAATCCGCCCCGGTAGCCTACTTCTACTAGAAATACCGTATATTACCAACCCCGTGCCTTACACGATTCTTTAAAGCTCGTTCTTTCATGTGACCACGCCATATTGCTTTCCCAACTTTCTAACTTAATAATCAGGGTTCTTTATCAAGTCAGACCATGCCTTAAAGCTAGGGAGTTGCGCCGTTATTGCACCTCCCCAGTCTTTAACTCTTTGATTACACTTCTGCCTTGTTCTTCCTCCTCCTCCTTGTGAGAAATAACAAGATGCAACTTTATATTGATTCTCATTCCATTGACACAATTGTGTTGTTGATTTAGTACCCCAGCAAGGGCTACCAGAACTTGGTGATGTCGTCAGCCATATTCTGCCAGAAATGACCGTTATGAGAAGGAACCACAACCTTGTTGGTTCAATTTTCTCTAATATGTTTCACGGAAGTTCCTTTGTTCAGCTGGATCCAATGCTGTCCATGCATATTGGACTCCTCACACTACTACTTCCGTCACACCCACTTCCTCTTCGATATAACAAATTTATTTTCTTACAATGTCCCACCTGCCTTTGTTATTCTGGAGGGATATCCTTCTGTTCCGAACCAGTCCAAGTTCTGTCAGTGTATTTTCAATCACCCTTTATCACCCCTCTTCTTGATTAAATCAACTCCCGTACTTGTTTAGTACTTTATTTTATCGTCCCCAGAAAGATGAAAAGCGAAGTTGACCTCGGTGTGATTTGAACTCAGAATTTTGCTATAGTAAGAATGCTTTTGCGGCTTTATCCTTGGGGTGCAGCCCCAATACCACCGCGCTCTAGCCCTAGCCCCCCCCCCCCATCGCATTCTTCTCTGACCCTAGAACCCTTGTCTTTCCTTTTCATAACCATAAAGATACTTGTATTTCATAACCATAAAGACATATTCTTTTACATAAAATCTGTAATATATTACTAATAAATATGTATTTTTCATTTTAAAATCTTACTTAAAACTTTAGAACAGATATATTTTTGTTTACTTTATTTCATGCCTGGCCTATCAGTGGTCAATGTCACACACCATGAATACTGTGAGAAAAATGCGGGTATAGGCTTTCGTTACCGAGAAAGAGAAAACATGAAGGTAAATACATCGACCCAGGACGTGACTGGTACTTTATTTTATGGACCCTGGAAAGATGAAAGGAAAGTTGACTTGGGCGGGATTTGACCATAGAAAGTAATGGGTAGTAACTAAAGGCTACAAAGTATGTAATTCAATGTTCTGATGATTCTGCCAATTTTATAGAAAGGCGTTGCATTGATGGGCTGAGTTCGAATATTGTCGATGTTAATTTTTCTTTTTACTCTCCCGAGATCAATTAAATAGCTACCAGTTAAATGCTGAGAACAATATGATTTATTGTCCTCCTCCCTGCTTCCAAATGTATTGTGCTGGACCTAAGCTTAGTATCAATTTCATAAGAAAAAAAAAATGAGATTGATTATATTCCTTTACGTTCCAAATTCCAATTCTGCCGTGATCAACTTTACCTTTCATTCTTGTGGGATCGATAAATGAAATACTAATGCCAATCTTAATCGATTATTTTTCCCCCACAAATCTGAACACTCGTACCCATCCTAGAAACTATATCACTGTTGAGTATGCTTTTCATTCTTTCGATAGCAACACAACCAGTACCAGTAATATACCGGGGTCGTTTTAATCATTTACTATATCCTGGAGTCATCCCAAACCTTGTGAATAAAATTGGGTAGACGGAAAGTGTGTTGAGGTCCATCGGATGGACTGTGCCCATAATTTAAAGGTCCAAACTTATCACATATTGAGTCTTGCTGAATTGGCTTAGTAATTATGTGAAGGATATTCGTTAATTCACGCACTGGTCATTCAGTTGATCCAACAGCTGAACGGTCAGCGTCGAAACCGACGGAGGATCCGCCAATGTTAAGTACAACGTTTTTGGCATATGGAACGCTTTAATTGACGACGACGACGACGACGACGACCACCACCACCACCACTACCACTACTACCACTACTACTACTACTACTACTACTACTACTACTACTACTACTAATACTACTACTAATACTACTACTACCACCACACTACTACTACTACTACTACTACTACTACTACTACTACTACTACTACTACTACTACTACTACTACTACTACATGATCTTTTCGTTTCCAGTATTCCTGTGATCGTGGATATTACTGTGTTAACTTGAAAGATGGACCTGGATTTGGTTTGATAAAAAGGGAAAGTGCACAAGCTATTGTCGGAATGTACTGCGCACCTGGAAAGGTATGGTGAACATGCGTCTTCTATTTATCTATCTATCTATATATCTCCGATGCCCTCCGATGGCGTCGTCGGACGCTGGACGGAGGGCCCGGTGAAGTTGCTCGGGGTCTGGTTCGGACCAGACCTCCAGGTGGAGAAGAACTGGGTATTTGCACTGACCCAGAAGTCGGCCAGTTGCAAACTATCCCTGAAAGGTCGGGCGGAAGTGGCGAACACCTATATAGCGTCCGTCATCTACTACCGTCTGACCGTCGTGCCTTGCCCAAGGGAAACCCTCGCCAAGATGGAGCGCGCGCTCTTCCAATTCCTTTGGAAGAGGCGGGCTCCCTTGGTGAGGAGATCCATCTGCTGTCAACACCCTTCGAAAGGAGGGCTGGGGTGCCGTGGCTAATGATGCGTAAACACGCATTAAGGCTACGGCACCTCCACGTATTCCTCACCGGTCAACCGGTGTGGGCCTCGTTTGTGAGACGAACCTTTCCCAGACTCGTGTCACTCACCGAGCTGCAATCCTGGGTCAAGCAAAGACCGAGAAAACTGGGCACCTGGCACACTGGGTGTGCCCAGGCGCTCACCGCCCTCGGGCAGGCAGATCCGGTTATCAGTGGAGACTCCACCGCAACATTCTATAGAGGGCTGGTACGCAGCAGGTGCGACGAAGCCCTAGACATGGAGGAAGACGAACTGGCCAGCCTGTTCGGTAGGATATTCAGCCCGGGACCTATGGACAACATCCAGATGTCCCTGGCCTGGCAGTGCTACCGAGGGGTTCTACCCGTTCGAGAAAAGCTCTACAGACACGGGCGCCCGGGTAGGGACCCCGCCAAAATGATCTGTCCCAGATGCGTGTGCGACGAGGAAACCGTTGCACACGCATTGGTACACTGCTCGGGCGTAGCCGATCTGTGGGGCTATGTCGAACAACTGCTGTCAAGGGTGGGACCGATCCGGTTGACCACCGAGTCTATTGTAATGATCAAGCCGCCTCCCCCCTTCAAAAATGAAGGAGAGGCGGTGTTTCTGTTCGTAATAGCCATGGTGAAAGAGGTTGTATGATGGACGCATCTGAAAGGAATGAGGTCAGGCACCTTTCTCTCTGGCCAACAACTGGTCCGTTTCTTCCGATATCATTTCGGAAGAAGGATCAGGATGGAGAGAGAGGTGCTCCACCCCAGTCGTTTTTATGAAAGGTGGGTGAAAGTGGCGAGAATGGCCCGTGTGAATGGGCCTTCTCTTTACATAAGCCTGTAGGTGGAAAAGAGGAAGGAACGAGGGAGCACCCCCTCTCTGTGCTCCTGAGGAGAAGGGTTGCACACTTTTTTCGGGGGTGTGTGCGACCCCTCAAGGCGCCTCCTCTCTATTGAGGATTTTGTTATAAATTTTATTTTTTGTTATATTTTATTTTATTTTATTGAGGACGCCTTTTTGTGTAAACTCCTCCCTTTGTACTTGTCCCACTTTTGATGCCCTGGTGGCAAATAAAAGAAACATATCTATCTATATCGGAAAAGATAGATGTGCTTTTGTTTCGCTCCCGCATTTTGTCGGAAATTATTACGAGAAGCTGTAGGTTTGTTTAAGTAATTTGTTATTTGTTGTGTATAACCCCTCGCCTGGGCCTGCAGACGTTGGGTAAAATAAATTTCGCCTCTTTTTGGGGCGAAATTTAATAGTTATAAGTTGTCGATAAAAAGTCGTTTAGTGACAATGGACGCCCCCCAAGGAAAGTGATAGAGAGAATGTAGCAGCACAACGCTGTAAATATTCCTTCCTCACTCCCGCAAAAGACACCACGGAATCAAATCAAAAGAAAAAATTGTGGAAATGGACGAAAACCCCAAAAGTAACAATTACACAAACAAGAACAACAATGACAATAACAACACAATCAACAACAGCAACAATGACAATAGCAACACAACCAACAACAGCAATAATGACAACACCAACAAAGGAAAAAAGCAAGCCAACACGAATAACAACAACAATAATGATAACAATACGAAAGAAAACGGACCCACAGCTGCAGTCTCCTTCGCACAGGCGGTCCGAGAAACGCAGACATACAAGGCACTGGATATCTCGAATGCCAAGAAATTGCTGAAAGAAGAAAGGAATTGTGTAACTTTCGGGGAAGCTGAGGAATTCACAACTACCTCCCCCGAAGAAATTAGAAGGGATACAGTCCTCAGGACTGTAATCTTTAGGACAGTTTCGAACACGACTAGGAAACCGGCTCAATTGTCCCAAAGCGAAATTGAGTTGGCCCTAAGTAGTGCCTGGAAGGATATCGCTTTCATACAGAAAGGGAAACTGTATGGAAGCATATCTGTTTTAATGCAAGATGAATTGGCGGCACGGAAATATTCTGTGTCGCCAATTGTATCCAAAGCATACACCTTTTTCCCCATATATTTGGGAAAAAGAACTCAAAAGATAAGAATCTCGGGCATCAAGCCAAATGCGAGCATTTGGTGGGTGCTAACGGGATTCTTAGAAGATGAGGACACAATCCTTTCGATAGGCGAATCCACCGGGGGCGTATTCGGCGGCAATAGCCTTGAAGTTTTGGTCCAAATGAGACCAGAACGGATAGCAAGAATACCGCAGCGTGTGTCCCTGGATGAAGTCGCCTTCATAAACATTTCTGTTGAGGGCAGGCAGCCTTCATGCTACCACTGTTCAAGAAGTGGTCACCTGAGGGCTTCCTGTCCCCTTTTAAATGCCCCCCCCCCACAAAAAAGACGCTTCTGCCCACCCTACACACAACAACACAACCAGCACCACCACCACCACCACAACAGCAATACGAAAAAATAACAACACAAGACACTGTCCCACCTAACTCCTCCCCACCTAAAACAAATACAAAAGCAACCACAACAAAACCCCAACAACACGGACGAGGATCCCTTATCAACGTCACCCAGTGACGACGAAGGAGAACCCTTTCAACCTGTAAAAAGAAGGCACCACATTAACAAAAATGCAACAAACACACAACCACCAGCACAAACAGAACAAACATCACAAACAAAAAAATCCACCCCTCCCGAAAACATAACACATACTACAAAACGCAAACACACACAAGAACAACAAACAAAAACAAACACAACACAATAAAAACAGTATACATACATAAACACAAACAACAAAACACTTGTGCAAACAATAGACAAAGACCCTTCGGTGGAAACCGAAGGGAAAATGTTCACCAACGCGGCGACTAAATCGCATTTTAAAATGATTAGGGTCCCAAGGGACACCCACGCATTGCTCAAACAGAACTTTCCCGAGGACGTGGGGAACCCCTGTACTAGACCTAGCAACCGCGTCCTCTTGAAATGTTTCCCCACCCCAGACACCCTCACCAAACACCCCCACCAAACACCCTACCCCACCACACACTGATGTCCACACCACATCCCAAACCACCACCCCACCAAACAACCCCGCCGACACCCCCATGGAAATATTGCAGCCTGGTCCCCAGGAGAAGGACATGTAGGTGTCTTTTCCTTTTTCTCTACTCTAAACTCTTCACCAACAACATGGCTGTTATAAGAGTCGGATGTTTAAATGTGCGCGGCCTGGGGATGTCCTGGAAGCAGAGCAAACTCTTAAATGACCTCAGGTCGCACAGAATGGATGTGATAGCTATTTGCGAGTCCAGGATCAGCAGCGAGCACCAACTGGCCCTCATCTTCGACGACTTTGAGATCTATGCATCTCTCTGTCAGCCGGGAGGTGGGGGCGGGGTGGTCGTTCTGCTGCGAAAACACCTGGGCCTCGCAACACGGAAAGTACACCTGGACCCGGAGGGTCGACTGGTGGTTCTAGACGTAGGCAGTAGTGAAGGTGGAGCCTTCAGTTTGGTGGCAGCGATTCTGGGCGTATCTGGGACACCGCGACCGGATCTTCCAACGCCTAGAGACTTTTCTGGGAACGTCTCGCTCCTTGCTTTTAGTAGGGGACAGGAATGGTATCCTGGATGCACGTTGGGACTATGTAGGGGCATGCCCCGATAGAGGGGGTGTAACAGCCTCAAACGGTTAATCGGCCGATTTGATCTGGCCGATAGATATCGACTAGATTTTCCGACTGTGCCACTGTGGACGTGGACTAATCTCAGCGGAACATCTAGGTCGCACCTAGATAGGTATCTAGTTAGAAATAAGGAGAGGGACATATTAAGCTTACACGAATGTTCATGGTTGACTATTCGGATCACAAGTTGGTGACCGGAGTGGTCAATCTTGATATAACCCATAGACAAGGACCCGGTTACTGGAAGCTAAACTTGTCCTTACCGATAAACAAAGCTTACAGTAAGCGGATTAGCACTCTAGTGTTTGACGGGGGCAATGTCAACAGCAGGTGGTGGGGCTCTCTCAAGAGAGGAATTAGAATAGAATCGATAGGTTTTAGTCAGAAATTAGCATCAGATAGGAATAGAACTGAAAGGGAATTGATAGATAGAGTAGAAGCGGCGATTAGGAAGGGCAACGTGGCCGGCGTGCTGGCGTCAAGAACGGCCCTAGACCAGTTCTTTGAGGCGAAGCACGAGGGCTGTGTTGTCAGGAGTAAAATACGTGCTCAGGGTAATGAGGGAGCCAAAGCTGTTAGCTGGGCCCGAGTGGCAGAGGCAAAAAGTGGAAACAAGTCCACGATTCGGTCTTTGAAGGACCAGGATGGACGCGTGATCCTTGAACCTGAGCAGATGTGCGCGGCCTTCCAACGGCGCTTTACACGACTGTTCGGGAGGGGCGGCGGGCCGGGTGAGGCCATGGATTTCGGTCCATACCTCGACGGTCTGCTGCGGCTCTCGGACGAGGAGGCGAAGTCCTGCGAAAGGCCGATTTCAGCCGCTGCAATAGGGGAAGCAGTGAGCCAATACGGCAAACGCAAATCTCCCAGTCTCCATGGTCTACCATACGAACTTTATGTAGCGATGCCGGACTTGTTCTCCGATCTCCTCGAGGCGGTCTACTGCTTCTGGCAACAGAAGGGAGAATTCCCAGTTCTGTGACCAAAGGCGTAGTCACGCTGGTGAGAAAGGACGAGAACAAGGGGGATGACATAGATAACTTCAGGCCCATAACTCTGCTAAACACAGAGTTAAAGATTTTGGCCAAGGTGTTAGCGAAGAGCTTGTCATCGGGAACCTGGTGGGAGAAGCGCAGACATGCGCAATCCCGTCCAGGTCCATACACAACCTCCACCTAATGCGATACATCGTAGAGAGGGTAGGGAACGAACCCGGCTTTGGTGGGGCCCTGATCAACTTGGATCAATCTAAGGCGTTCGATAGGGTCGACCATCAGTACCTGGATGCGGTGCTCGCGGCGGCAGGCTTCGGACCCGTTTTCAGGGGCTGGATTGCTGCAATGCACAGCAGCAACACCTGCTCGAGGGTCAAGGTGAACGGCTACCTCTCGAAGCCATTCCAAATCACGCGGTCCATCCGACAGTGATGCCCTCTCTCCTCCCTTCTGTATGTGCTGGCTCTCGAGCCACTACTGCGGAAGTTGGAGCTGTTGCAGGGAATCCCCTTGGAAGCGGGATTGCGGAAAGCGGTGTCGGGCAGATCAGTACCTTACTGGAGGAATACGAAAGGTTTACAGGAGCCAACCTGAACCGAGACAAGTCCGTCGGTTTGCAACTCGGAACGTGGAGGGGCAAACCGATGCCCTCAGACGGCGTCGTCGGGCGCTGGACGGAGGGACCGGTGAAGCTGCTAAGGGTCTGGTTCGGACCGGACCTCCAGGTGGAGAAAAACTGGGACGAGGTAAAGGGCAGGGCGTTTGCACTCGCCCAGAAGTGGGCCGAGTGCAAACTATCCCTGAAAGGTCGAGCGGAGGTGGCGAACGCTTATATAGCGTCCGTCATCTACTACCACTTGACCGTCGTGCCTTGCCCAGCGAAAACGCTCGCCAAAATGGAGCGCGCGCTCTTCCGATTCCTTTGGAAGAAGCGGGCCTCTTTGGTGAGAAGATCCATCTGCTTTCAACACCCGTCGAACGGAGGGCTGGGGATGCCGTGTCTGACGATGAGTAGAGAGGTATTCCTCACTGGTCAGCCGGTGTGGGCCCCTTTTGTGAAGCGAGCCTTTCCGAGACTCGTCTCACTCACCGAGCTGCAATCCTGGGTCAAGCAAAGACCGAGAAAAGTGGGCGACTAGCACATTGAATGTGCCCAGGCGCTCACGGCCCTCTTGCAAGCGGATCCGGCAATCAGTGGAGACTCAACCTCAACATTCTATAGAGGGTTGGTGCGCAGCAAGTGCGACGACGCTCTCGGAGAGGCTCTGGGCATGGAGGAAGACGAGCTAGTCAGTCTGTTCGGTAGGACGTTCGGCCCGAGACCGATGGGGACTACTTCCAAAAGTCCCTGGCTTGGCAGTGCTACCGAGGAGCTCTACCCGTTCGGGACAAGCTCTACAGACACGGGCGCCCGGGTAGGAACCCCTCGAAGAAGATCTGTCCGAGATGCGTGCGTGACGAGGAAACCGTCGCGCACGCATTCGTACACTGCCCGAGCGTTGCTGACCTGTGGGGCTATGTGGAACGACTACTGTCGCAGGTGGGACCAATCCGGTTGACCACTGAGTACATTGTCACGATCAAACCGCCACCCCCCTTCAAAAACGAAGGAGAGACGGTTTTCCTCTGTGTGATAGCTATGACGAAAGAAGTTGTATGGTGGACGAGGTTGAAAGGGCTGAGGTCAGACACTTTTCTCTCCGGCCAACAACTGGTCCTTTTCTTCAAGTACCATTTTAGAAGAAGGATCAGAATGGAGAGAGAGGTGCTCTACCCCAGCAAGTTTTATGAAAGGTGGGTGAAAGTGGCGAGAATGGCCCGAGTGAATGGGCCTTCTCTCTATATCAGCCTGTAGGTGAGAGAGGAGAAGGAGGAGAGGAAGGGAACACCCGCTCTTTGTGCTCCTGAGGAGCAGGGTTGCAAATTTTTTTCGGGAGGGTGTGCGACCCACGTCAACGCCCCCTCCCTATTGAGGACTTCGATTGTTGAATTTGATTTATTATATGTTTTTACACGTCCTTTGAAATGTATGTAACCCCCCCCCCCTTGTATTTGTCCCAATCTTTGATGCCCTGGTGGCAAATAAATAGAAAGTTATCTATCTATCTCGGCATGTCTTTGTATTGTCCCCTCTTTTGTGCGCCCTTGTGGCAAATAAAGAAATCTATCTCTCTATCTCTCTATCGTTGTCGTCACCATCATCATTATCATCATCATTTTTTTGATAGTTTCATGGGAATTTCTACTGCATCACTTGGTGCACCTCCGTGTTCTTGAGGTGTGTGCAGTATTGTGTGTTTATATTTTTGTGCAGGTGGGGAGTATAACCTCCTCCTGTTAGTGTACTGCATGTATTGAACTTGTTGTTTCTTGTGTTATTTTAGTATTTCCTCTGTGGTGTGTGTAATATGGGTTGTGTTATTTTATTGGATATTGATCTTGTAGAGTTTAAATTGAGTTGTTTTATTTTATTGGTGGGGATCGGAGGCCATGCTTTGCAGCATAGAGTTACGACCCTTTACGGTCTGAGTTCAAATCCTGCCGAGGTTAACTTTGCCTTTCATCCTTACAGGGTCGATAAAATAAAGTACCAGTAATGCACTAGGATAATTGCTGGCCTTGTGCCAAATGTAGAAATAATTATTTATGCTACTTATATTACGTCTTGATATGGTGTGTCTTAGACACTTTAAATCTGGCGGAGCCCATCCCATCTCCAGTTCTGAACACAGTTGATTTTTTTTCCAGAGAGAGCGAATTCACCCCAGCATTTGACCGGTACTTTATTTTATCGACCTCGAAAGGATGAAAGGCAAAAGTGACCTTGGCGGGATTTGAACTCAGAGCGCAGAGAATCGGAACGCATATGGCAAGCAGTCTATCTGACGTCCTGCCAATTCGCCGCCTCTTTGTTTAATATGTATAAAAATGTTTAATCTTCTTTTATTTTAGGTTTGTTTCAAGAAAAGCTGCTTAACCTACAAAATGATGAATTTACAAAAAGAGTGGGTGGTTCGTGCTGGTGGATGGGGAGACTGGAAGGCTTTTACCAAATGTAGTCGGACTTGTGGTGGTGGAGTTCGGTTTGCTTATCGCGAATGTAACAACCCCAGGTAGGTAGAAACAAGTAGTAATGTGTGTGTGTGTATGGTTGGGGGAGGGGGGGGGGGCAATAATGTGTGTGTGTACGTGTGTGTATGTGTGCGTGTGTCCGTGGACAGTAAAGTATGTGGAATGCGTGTGTCCGTGGGCAATTATGTGTGTGTGTGTGTGTGTGTATGTGTCCGTGGGCAGTTATGTATGTGTATGCAGTCATGTGTATGTATTTGAATTTCTCTCTCTATGTGTGTGTGTGTGCATGTGTTTGCGGGTAGTAATATGTGTGTGTGCGTGTGTTCGCGGGAGTAATGTGTGTGCGTGTGTGTGTGTGCAGTTATGTATGTGTGCGTGTGTCCGTGGGGAGTAATGTGTGTGTACGTGTGTCCGTGGGCAGTTATGTATGTGTGTGTGTGTCCGTGGGCAGTAATGTGTGTGTGTGTGGGCTGTAATATGTTTCTATATATTTTAGAGATATCTGATGTTTTTTATAGACCCATCCAATCAGAATATTGTGACGGCAATGAATACGAAGCTGACCTGTGCAATGAACAAGTAACACCACACCTTTTCTACTCACCTCCTCTCTTTCATAATCTGATTTTCTCTTAATAAATGTTTTGAATTATTTTCCTTAATTTATTTTATAATTTATATTTTAATTATGCAGTAAATTAATACAGCAGGGGCGATGGAGCTAGGGAGAAAAGGGGCCTCTTCCTCCCCAGTAATTATATTTTTCTCCCCAAACTACACACACACACACACACACACATATATATATAACAAAGAAAGTATGGTAAGAAACCAGGTGGACCATAACGCACCAGAATACTCGATACTTAGGGTAGTAGAGTGAGTAATAGGAAAAGAGTCAGGACCCGACGGCTGAGCTCCGGCCGTTTCAATACATAAGCCACACGTCGGATGTCCCCTTACGCAAGGGGAAACCCGACGTGTGGCTTATGTATTGACGAACGAATAACTATTCTAAAGAGATTACGCAATAGTGATTGTCTAAACACGAGAAATGAATTTTTCACGTTGTCCACACGTCGCCAAACACCTACTGCATAACTACAAGGCTCCGGACTGATTCATTGTAATTTTATTTTCAACCTAAAAACTTTTCGGACTTTCGCAGTCATCTCCCTTACACCTCTCGCACGCAGTCTAGTATTGCCTGTGTGAAGTGACCGGGTTTCTGCGTATGCGCGTTCATACGGTTGTCCTTCCTGTTCCGTATAACCACGCCGATTCCGAGCTGAGCATCCGCTAAGCTGAAACAATTGTTCTCGGTATGGTGAACTAACTGTTGTGTAACCACTTCTACCTAACTCGTCCCATGGACTGAGTGTTCTACCACTACGGCTATTACCTTCCAGTGTTCTACCACTATATATATATATATATATATATATATATATATATATATATATATATATATATATATATATATATATATATATATATAAAGTTGTAGTTCCTGTCTGTTTACTTGTTTGATTGTTCACGAACTCCTCCTATGGTTTTGGAGATAGACCCCCATAACCATATATATTCTGAAACTACATTGCCCAGCGTACTTGGATAAGTATATTTCATTTTAATCAAAGGGTTCCCCGGGGCACAAACCGCCGCTGAAGATTTTTTCCCTTCGATTTATATAAAATTTAAACCATATGTAAATGACAAGATATGATGCCTATTCACATTTCAATAATATTAAGACACTCTAATGGGGGTTAAAGCCCCTATAGTGAACATTTTGGCCAATAAATGGAACAAGATGTGTTGTAACAAGATTGCATAAGAACTTGATTGAAGCAACCATTATATTCGGCGCTTACAAAGGTCAAGCTCTTCTCATTCCGAGAATTCCACTTATACCAAGTGATGGCAAGTTGCCTTTTACTTTTAAGAGGCTGCAGTTCCCAGTGAGGCCATGTTTTGCCATGAGCATCAATAAGAGTCATGGTCAAACTTTCAAAACTATTGATATAGATCTGACAAACCCATGTTTTAGTCATGGCATGTTTTATGTGGCTGTTTCAAGGACTGGAACTTCAAAAAATCTCTACATTTTAGCCAATCAAGAAATGTTGTTTACCCTGAAGTTCTTCATTAGGACAAAGTATAAAATATATTTTCATCTATTTATTATGTTAAAAAATAAATAATTAAACTTTGAATTTCTAATTTGAAAATAATGCTTTACACAAAAAATGAAATGATCAAGTTTTGAATTGATATTTAAAAAAAAATTATTTAGAAGAAACAAAATAAGAATAGGATTTAATAATGTAATTTTGATTTGATATATTACAAAAAATAATGTCTTCCAATTTTTCATGCATTACATTTTACATTCAGTAATATTGAAATGCAGAGTTTTTCTCCATAAATTATATCACTGATTTAAAATCAATCATCATTTTCTGACAAAAAAAAAAAAAAATGTGTGAAACGCTTAAATATATATATATATATATATATATATATATATATATATATATATATATATATATATATATATATTGGTAAACGGAATAGAAAATGCTGACAAATTGTTCACAGTTGAAAAATGGTTTAATTAGGAATAAAAGAGTATAAGTGATTGTATGGGTTAGTATTCAGTTGTGGTTTTAAGTTTTTAAGTTTTTACCGGTTGCGCATTTCTAAATGCTTTTCAAAAATAATTTTGAGATAGAGTGTCCGTGCTGTTTGCTCTGATCAGAGCAAACAGCACGGACACTCTATCTCAAAATTATTTTTGAAAAGCATTTAGAAATGCGCAACCGGTAAAAACTTAAAAACTTAAAACCACAACTGAATACTAACCCATACAATCACTTATACTCTTTTATTCCTAATTAAACCATTTTTCAACTGTGAACAATTTGTCAGCATTTTCTATTCCGTTTACCAATATATAATAACTTGTGTGTTACACCTCTATTCTTTTAACTATATATATATATATATATATATATATATATATATAAATATATATATCACAGAAAAAAGAGAATCAGTGTTGCGACGAAAGGAATTTATTGGACATATTACGCGCGATTTCAGAGTCAGGTTTGATCACCACATCGATCGTGCCTCGAGCTGGTCGCCTGAGAAACAATTGTAATATGTCCTATAAATTCCTTTCGTCGCAACACTGATTCTCTTTTTTCTGTGATATAATACTCTTCCTTACGAGGGCATCGAGTGCTCACACGGCCTACCGCATACGGACGCTTTAAGCTTCCAACACCAACTATATATATATGTGTGTGTGTGTGTGTGTGTGTGTGTGTGAATGTATGCATGTCTAAATAAAAAGGCGAGATGGGCATGGTTGGAATGTCTTATATCATATATATATACTAGCCGAATTACTCGCCCCTTGCTACGTTTCACACATTTTTTTTTTGTAAGAAAATGATGATTGATTTTAAATCAGTGATATAATTTATGGAGAAAAACTCTGCATTTGATTAACATTGAAATAGCACTAAAACAAACCGCTTTAAGGCCTTGCTCAACAGCCGAAAATAAACTGATTTTAATTATTCAAATCTCTTGATTGGCGGAGAAACAACTGCCAAACTGTTGTACGAGCGTTTGTAGCATTCTCATTACAGTTAAGTTACTGTTAATATATTTAACATGGAGCAGTAATAAGCAAATTTCAAATAATTTTGGTGAATAAAATCAATAACAACCATTAGCAGATGCCATTTAAATTATGTCAATACGGGAAACAACCCCAGGAATGTTTCGATCTTATGACATCATCAGTAACCCATAGACTTTACCATATTTGTTTAAGTCGTAAAATAATAGATTTATTTAGAGAATAAATAAACTAGAGATCCCATAAGAGGGAATTAAATTAATTAATTTTTTTTTAGTATGTTTAATATTTTTTATTCCAACAGCCATGTCCCAGTGACCCAATCACTTATAATACTATAAGGAAGGCCAGAGCAGATGAAACTTGTAAACGATTGATCAATGATGGATCACTTAATCATTCTGTATACAAACCAACTGGAAGGCCCCTTGGTGGTAGAGGTATGTATTTTCTGTTCACAAACCTTCTTACTTTCTAAATGAACAAACCAATCTCAACAAAACAGCTGAATGTTAACCATCGCAGGAACTATCAACCTCATATTTTTTTAAATTACATTAATTTTTCATTGCTGTATACTACAATCGATTTCAGATACGAATGCCCTAGGATTTGTGTTCGGATAAATGGTGCTTAATCAAAACCATTCAATGTGGGAGTCTGACTCCGCTAAGAGTGCGTACTGTTACATGTCCTGTTCATAATCTTCATGAATTGGATAGGCATGCGCAGCTGGGCTGGAAGTGGGATCACGACTTGCGGGTGTAGGATTAGTCGGTTAGAATTTGCAGACGATATGGTATTACTTAACCCACCAGACGGTGAACCCCCACTTGCACTTGGTAGGTTTTATGCCGAGTGCTGCATGGCAGGAATCAAAATCAGTGCTGCGAAAACTGAGACACTCGTCCTCTCAAGGAAACCTGCGCAATGTATTCTACATGTAAATGGAGTTCCACTGGAGAAGTTCAAGTATTTCGGAGCCGTGTTCACGAGTGATAGAAGGTAGGAGGCTGAATTAAGTGTAGTACCGGCTGGAGCTGGTGCAGTAATGTTCCAGCTTGAATATTCGGTAATCAGAAGAAGGGAGGTAGGTGATAAATTCAAACTCACTATCTTCAATTTGGTATTCATGCCAACCCTTACCTATGGTCATGAATCTTTGGTAATGACCGAAAGAATACGATCACGAATACAAACGGCCGAATGGGGTTCCTTAGAAGGGTATTTGGAGTAACGTTACTTGATAGAGTGCGTAGCTCGGAGATCAGAGTGTCACTCCAGGTAGAGCCGTTACTTCTCCGAATTGAGAGATAACAGCTCCGATATTGTGGGCATGTGGTTAGAATGTCTTAAGAAAGAATCGCTGGACAGATTTTACGGGCAATCCCAACCGGTAGGAGACCCAAGAGTTGATTCTTGGCAAGATGGTTGGATAACATCGATGATCTCGGTTGGACTTGCTTTGAGGAACCAGCCGGATCAATTAGAGGTGGTTGCTTTTGACAGGCCCCACCGGAAGAAGTGTTTGAAGACTCAGCACCCATGAGCCTCTCAGGAATAAGTGGACGAAAAAGAAGTTTTCATATACACTACGTACATGTCTAACTTGTTTACGTATCTGTTTGTCTATCCATTTCTCGTTATTTATACATATGTGTGTATTGGAAAATATTAAAACCATTTCTGTATCTATATAAAGACGGTAAGTAAAAAAAAAATGCCGTTAATTTTTCCCCAGCTCTATTACAAACAGGCAGCTTAGGTCAGGGCAAGCAATGGTTAGACTATGTTTCAATGAAATGTATTAAGACAAAATATAACAAGGGTTGCTATCGTAGTTGCGCCAAAATTAAAACCCAAAGCACATCGCATTCCCCCCATACAATTTCTTTTAATAATTTAGATTTAAGAGTTGTCGCTCTTACTTTGCTTGGAGGAAATCTACGAAAGAATGGTAATTAGCTAAACATTGTTAGGCTCTTGCATCAAATATCTAAGCCCACACTTAACTATATGTTCTGTACGCTGAGTGCTTATCTGGTAATTTTCCCTAATGAAAAAAAGTTAAGGGCTGAAACACTTGCATGAGGTGGGAGGGGAGTGGAGGATGCTTAACCTTTGATGACCTTCTGCTGTCTAGCACTTCCGAGAATTTATTACTACTATCTTCTGTATGCAGAATGCTTCCTGGTAATTTTCTCCAATCATCGTTTTAATTTGTTTAATCAATGAATGTCTTTCCTTCAAAATTTCTATTAACTCAGTCTGATTAAATCTTTGTAAATTCTGGTTAAACTATGCTTCATTGAAATAATGCAATAAAATTGAAATATGTCGAGATTTGGCAGTGCCCTTCCCAAATATCTGGCCCTTTACCCACTGCATACCTCCCTCGACCTCTTAATTAATTTGAATATCGGACTTGTATGTCTTGCTTTTTTTTTTAGAGTAATTCATAATTAAAGTTAATCATTTGAATGATTAATAATTACGAGCCTAATTATAATTAAATAAAGAGCATGGCTTTTTACTATATTATTTTAGCTGTCACTTGTGGATAATACAAAGTGTATATATATATATATATATATATATATATATATATATATATATATATATATATATATATATATATATATATATATATATAAAAGAGAAAACACAGGTAAGCATTAAGAGAAGGATTTAATCCAGGTATTTACGACCGTTTCATTGGTAAGTGCAACCTTATATTGCTAGACTGCAAATAACAGCCACTCAATTATAATTGTTGTTCCCACCGTTACGCAATGAAACATTCCCATCACCGTTATGTAACTACCCTTGCAAACAAGACCTGGCAACTGAGGGAAAGTAACCATCAATACACCCTGAAGTGGAAAAAATTATCGAACGCGCCCCCATATCGGAGTGGTATGAGAAGCTGTCGATTATGCGACCTTGAGCTGTTCCACATCTTAAGTTCGAAGAATAGGTTACTCAACAATAAAATTGAGAGATCAATTTATTGTAACCATAGACTCAAAGAGAAATTTTCGCACTACAAATCGAACCCTTAACCTCTTACTACCAACTGACAAACTGCATATACTTAGACTTTATACCCTCTTATATCTAGACCCTTTAATTACCCACAAAACCAATACATATATCCTCCCCTTCTCCCTCATTCCTCTTCTATTTCTTCGTTTTCTTCCTTCCTTCCCCCTTCTTGGCTATCTTTTCTTTTCTTCCTGCTCACCCCCTTCTTTGCTTTTATTTTTGTCATTATTATCTTTATTTTTATTTATATATATATATATATATATATATATATATATATATATATATATAACATGTAATAAAATGAGTCCCTCATCAGTGATTTGCCGAAGATCATAGATATTTCATTGCATTAAAAATCATATACCCCACCTCGGTGCAATAATAACCAAAATAAGTTATTAGGACAATTGAAACGCGTAAAGTGAGTGAGACAGGAGAACAACAAAAAGTATAGCTAACCGTAGGGGGAAGAAACAAGCTTCAAAAATTATTCTGTTTAGCATAAACTAGGTGAATATATGAGCGCTTTTAAAAGCGCTCATATATTCACCTAGCTTATGCTAAACAGAATAATTTTTGAAGCTTGTTTCTTCCCCCTACGGTTAGCTATACTTTTTGTTGTTCTCCTGTCTCACTCACTTTACGCGTTTCAATTGTCCTAATAACTTATTTTGGTTATTATTGCACCGAGGTGAGGTATATGATTTTTAATGCAATGAAATATCTATGATCTTCGGCAAATCACTGATGAGGGACTCATTTTATTACATGTTATCCATGTGCTACCTGCAGTATTTCTCTCTCTCTCTCTCTCTCTATATATATATATATATGTGTGTGTGTGTGTGTATGTATATATATATATATATATATATATATATATATATATATATATATATATATATATATATATGTATGTGTGTATGTATATGTATATATATATATATGTGTATATATATATATGTATATATATATATTTATCTCTTTATATCTCCTACCCCCTCTCTCTATCCATCCCTCCCACTATTATCTATTTAATTCTCTTTAACTCACTACACTCCACGACATGATGTCTGCTATCAAAACTGACCAAAGAATCCTTCCACCTCTACCCCTACCTCCATCTCAGTTTGTCATTCTACTTCCTACCTCTTCCCCCTTCCTCTCTCTCTATACTATGCCGTCTGTCCCCTCACCTCCTGATTCCTCTCTCTCTATACTAGTAAATACAATTCCAAATAAATGTTTTTCTCTATATATTAAGAATTATTTCAAGAGTAACTCACTATTTTGAAAATTTGGACTGTGAACAACAATTATAATTGAGTGGCTGCAATTTGCAGTATAGCAATATAAGGTTGCACTTACCAATGAAACGGTCGTAAATACCTGGATTAAATCCTTCTCTTAATGCTTACCTGTGTTTTCTCTTTTATACTTTATATTCCAAGATTGAACGGAATTCTTACAAACTTGTGGAGTTACCCCTAACCGTACGTTGAAACCATCCATGAAACTGGCTTTCTTAACCAAAAACTGGATCACAATAAGCAATTTTTTGCTTCTCTAACTAACTAACTATATATCTCTGGCCATAGTCTGGTCTACTTCTTCCGATATCACTTCCGAAGAAGGATAAGAATGGAGAGAGAGGTGCTTGGCCACAGGCAGTTTTATGAAAGGTGGGTGATAGTGGCGAGAATGGCTCGTGTAAATGGGCCTTCTCTGTATACCATCCTGTAGGTAAAGAAGTAAAGGAGAGGGGAGCACCTTCTCCATGTGCTCCCCGGGCAAAGGATTGCACACTTTTTCGGGGGTGTGTGCAACCCCCATCACGTCCCCTCCCTTTTGAGGTTATTTTCGATTATTTTCATGTTACACCCTTTTTACTCGATTATATGTAAACTCCCCCTTTGTATTTGTCCCTTCTTTTTATGCCTTTATGGTAAATAAAGAAATCTATATATATATATATATATATATACCGTATTTGACGGCTTATAAGATGCGCTTTTTATCCAAAAATGTCACAGAATATCACCCTGCGTCTTATAAGGTGAAGGGCCAGTTTGGGTTACTGCCTAGTGAAGTTCTAATTCTGCAGTCGCCCTTAGATTAAACCACAAACATCTCCGCAAATGGAAACACGGTGGCGATGGCTTCTACACCAATATTACAACTAGAATTACAATGTAGAATGATTAAACAAAATATACGATGTCCAAACTTTATACGCTGCACCTGACATTCGTAGCTTAAACCCAGTCTGCCCAAATTGAGGTGCGACTTATAAGCCAATGTTTCATATAAGCTGTCAAATAGGGTACGTACACACACACACACACACACACACACATATGTGTGTGGGTATATATGTAGTTTTGCAGGCAAGCAAACACAAATGTAAATTCTGAATAAACTAATATATTTTTTTTCATTAAAGGTTACAACGATGATTGTGACGTTCACTGCGAAAACAGCGGAAGCAAGAATAGCCGAGATGCCATTTTACCAGATGGGACGCCATGTTCATATCCCGATCCAGAATACAATGTACATGGTGTATCAAACTTAAAGTTGCATTGTTTCAGAGGGAAGTGTCAGGTAAGGATGTGTATAATGAAGATTGATCCTCATATTATTTACATCGTAATTTTGTTCATTTTTGTGTGGAGATAACAATAGAATGGACAATTGATGGTTGAAGTAGTAGAGTGGTCTATAGATGGTTGAGACAGTAGAGTGGTTTATATATGGTTGAGACAGTAGAGTGGTCTATAGATGGTTGGGACAGTAGAGTGGGCTATAGATAGCTGAAACAATAGAGTGGTCTATAGATGGTTGAAACAATAGAATGGTCTATAGATGATTGAAGTAGTAGAGTGGTATATAGATGGTTGAGACAGTAGAGTGGTCTATAGATGGTTGAGACAATAGAGTAGTCTATAGATAGCTGAGACAGTAAAGTGGTCTATAGATGGTTGAGACAGTAGAGTGGTCTATAGATGGTTGAGACAGTAGAGTGGTCTATAGATGGTTGAGACAGTAGAGTGGTCTATAGATGGTTGAGACAGTAGAGTGGTCTATAGATTGTTGAGACCGTAGAGTGGTCTATAGATGATTGAGACAGTAGAGTGGTCTATAGATGATTGGGACAATAGAGTGGTCTATAGATGGTTGAGACAATAGAGTGGTCTATAGATGGTTGAGACAGTAGAGTGGTCTATAGATGGTTGAGACAGTAGAGTGGTCTATAGATGGTTGAGACAGTAGAGTGGTCTATATATGGTTGAGACAGTAGAGTGGTCTATAGATGGTTGGGACAGTAGAGTGGGCTATAGATAGTTGAAACAATAGAGTGGTCTATAGATGGTTGAGACAATAGAGTGGTCTATAGATGATTAAGACAATAGAGTCGTCTATAGATAGCTGAGACAGTAAAGTGGTCTATAGATGGTTGAGACAGTAGAGTGGTCTATAGATAGCTGAGATAATAGAGTGGTCTATAGATGGTTGAGACAGTAGAGTGGTCTATAGATGGTTGAGACAATAGAGTAGTCTATAGATAGCTGAGACAGTAAAGTGGTCTATAGATGGTTGAGACAGTAGAGTGGTCTATAGATGGTTGAGACAGTAGAGTGGTCTATAGATGGTTGAGACAGTAGAGTGGTCTATAGATGGTTGAGACAGTAGAGTGGTCTATAGATTGTTGAGACCGTAGAGTGGTCTATAGATGATTGAGACAGTAGAGTGGTCTATAGATGATTGAGACAATAGAGTGGTCTATAGATGGTTGAGACAATAGAGTGGTCTATAGATGGTTGAGACAGTAGAGTGGTCTATAGATGGTTGAGACAGTAGAGTGGTCTATAGATGGTTGAGACAGTAGAGTGGTCTATATATGGTTGAGACAGTAGAGTGGTCTATAGATGGTTGGGACAGTAGAGTGGGCTATAGATAGTTGAAACAATAGAGTGGTCTATAGATGGTTGAGACAATAGAGTGGTCTATAGATGATTAAGACAATAGAGTGGTCTATAGATGGTTGAAGTAGTAGAGTGGTCTATAGATGGTTGAAGTAGTGGAGTGGTCTATAGATAGCTGAAACAATACAGTGGCCTATAGATGCTTGAGACAGTAGAGTGGTCTATATATGGTTGAGACAGTAGAGTGGTCTATAGATGGTTGCAACAGTAGAGTGGTCTATAGATAGCTGAAACAATAGAGTGGTCTATAGATAGTTGAGACAATAGAGTGGTCTATAGATGGTTGAGACAGTAGAGTGGTCTATAGATAGTTGACACATTAGAGTGGTCTATAGATGGTTGAGACAATAGAGTGGTCTATAGATGGTTGAAGTAGTAGAGTGGTCTATAGATGGTTGAAGTAGTGGAGTGGTCTATACATAGCTGAAACAATAGAGTGGTTTATAGATGGTTGGGACAGTAGAGTGGTCTATAGATGGTTGAGACAGTAGAGTGGTCTATAGATAGTTGAGGCAGTAGAGTGGTCTATAGATGGTTGAGACAGTAGAGTGGTCTATAGATGGTTGAGACAGTAGAGTGGTCTATATATGGTTGAGACAGTAGAGTGGTCTATATATGGTTGAGACATTAGAGTGGTCTATATATGGGTGAGACATTAGAGTGGTCTATAGACAGTTGAGACATTAGAGTGGTCTATAGATGGTTGAGGCAGTAGAGTGGTCTATAGATGGTTGAGACAGTAGAGTGGTCTATAGATGGTTGAGACAATAGAGTGGTCTATAGATGGTTGAGACAGTAGAGTGGTCTATAGATGGTTGAGACAGTAGAGTGGTCTATAGATGGTTGAAGTAGTAGAGTGGTCTATAGATGGTTGAGACAGTAGAGTGGTCTATAGATGGTTGAGACAGTAGAGTGGTCTATGGATAGCTGAGACAGAAGAGTGGTCTATAGATGGTTCCGATCGACTTGTCCCGGTTCAGCTTAGCCCTTGTAAACCTTTCGTACTCCTCCAGTAAGGTGCCGATCGCCCCGATTTCCGAGGCCATCGACACCATTACTGTTACGTCATCGGCGCAGGCCGACACCGATTTCCGCAATCCCGGTTCCACCGGGATGCCCTGCAACTTGAGACAATAGAGTGGTCTATAGATAGCTGAGACAGTAGAATGGCCTATAAATAGTTGAGACAGTAGAGTGGTCTATGGATGGTTGAGACAGTAGAGTGGTCTATAGATGGTTGAGACAGTAGAGTGGTCTATAGATGGTTGAAGTAGTAGAGTGGTCTATAGATGGTTGAGGTAGTAGAGTGGTCTATAGATGGTTGAGACAGTAGAGTGGTCTATAGATGGTTGAAGTAGTAGAGTGGTCTATAGATGGTTGAAGTAGTAGAGTGGTCTATAGATGGTTGAGACAGTAGAGTGGTCTATAGATGGTTGAGACAGTAGAGTGGTCTATAGATAGCTGAGACAGTAGAGTGGTCTATAGATAGCTGAGATAATAGAGTGGTCTATAGATGGTTGAGACAGTAGAGTGGTCTATAGATGGTTGAGACAGTAGAGTGGTCTATAGATAGCTGAGACAGTAGAGTGGTCTATAGATGGTTGAGACAGTAGAGTGGTATATAGATGGTTGAGACAGTAGAGTGGTCTATAGATGGTTGAGACAGTAGAGTGGTCTATAGATGGTTGAGACAGTAGAGTGGTGCATAGATGGTTGAAGTAGTAGAGTGGTCTATAGATAGCTGAGACAGTAGAGTGGTCTATAGATGGTTGAGACAGTAGAGTGGTCTATAGATGGTTGAGACAGTAGAGTGGTCTATAGATAGTTGAGACAATAGAGTGGTCTATAGATAGCTGAGACATTAGAATGGTCTATAGATAGTTGAGACAGTAGAGTGGTCTATGGATGGTTGAGACAGTAGAGTGGTCTATAGATGGTTGAGACAATAGAGTGGTCTATAGATGGTTGAGACAATAGAGTGGTCTATAGATGGTTGAGACAGTAGAGTGGTCTATAGATAGTTGAGACAGTAGAGTGGTCTAGAGATGGTTGAAGTAGTAGACTGGTCTATAGATGGTTGAGACAGTAGAGTGGTCTATAGATGGTTGAGACAGTAGAGTGGTCTATAGATAGTTGAGACAGTAGAGTGGTCTAGAGATGGTTGAAGTAGTAGACTGGTCTATAGATGGTTGAGACAGTAGAGTGGTCTATAGATAGTTGAGACAGTAGAGTGGTCTATAGATGGTTGAAGTAGTAGAGTGGTCTATAGATGGTTGAAGTAGTAGAGTGCTCTATAGATGTTTGAGACAATAGAGTGGTCTATAGATGGTTGAAGTAGTAGAGTGGTCTATAGATGGTTGAGACAGTAGAGTGGTCTATAGATGGTTGAGACAGTAGAGTGGTCTATAGAGGGTTGAAGTAGTAGAGTGGTCTATAGATGGTTAAGACAGTAGAGTGGTCTATAGATAGCTGATACAGTAGAGTGTTCTATAGATGGTTGAGACAGTAGAGTGGTCTATAGATGGTTGAGACAGTAGAATGGTCTATAGTTGGTTGAGACAGTAGAGTGGTCTATAGATAGTTGAGACAATAGAGTGGTCTATAGATAGCTGAGACAGTAGAATGGTCTATAGATAGTGGAGACAGTAGAGTGGTCTATGGATGGTTGAGACAGTAGAGTGGTCTATAGATGGTTGAGACAGTAGAGTGGTCTATAGATGGTTGAAGTAGTAGAGTGGTCTAGAGATGGTTGAAGTAGTAGAGTGGTCTATAGATGGTTGAGACAGTAGAGTGGTCTATAGATGGTTGAGACAGTAGAGTGGTGTATCGATAGCTGAGACAGTAGAGTGGTCTATAGATGGTTGAGACAATAGAGTGGTCTATAGATGGTTGAGACAATAGAGTGGTCTATAGATGGTTGAGACAATAGAGTGGTCTATATATGGTTGAAGTAGTAGAATGGTCTATAGATGTTTGACGTAGTAGAGTGGTCTATAGATGGTTGAGACAGTAGAGTGGTCTATAGATGGTTGAGACAATAGAGTGGTCTATAGATGGTTGAGACAGTAGAGTGGTCTATAGATAGCTGAGACATTAGAGTGGTCTATAGATATGTTTCTTTTATTTGCCACCAGGGCATCAAAAGTGGGACAAGTACAATGGGGGGAGTTTACAAAACAAGGCGTCCTCAATAGGGAGGAGGCAATAACTATATATAAAAAAAAAATAAAATATAACAAAAAATAGAATTATAACAAAATCCTCATAGAGGATTTTGTTATAAAATATAACAAAAAATAAAATTTATAACAAAATCCTCAATAAAGAGGAGGCGCCTTGGGGGGTCGCACACACCCCCGAAAAAGGTGTGCAACCCTTTTCCTCAGGAGCACAGAGAGGGGGTGCTCCCTCGTTCCTTCCTCTTTTCCACCTACAGGCTTATGTAGAGAGAAGGCCCATTCACACGGGCCATTCTCGCCACTTTCACCCACCTTTCATAAAAACGACTGGGGTGGAGCACCTCTCTCTCCATCCTGATCCTTCTTCCGAAATGATATCGGAAGAAACGGACCAGTTGTTGGCCAGAGAGAAAGGTGCCTGACCTCATTCCTTTCAGACGCGTCCACCATACAACTTCTTTCACCATGGCTATTATGCACAGAAACACCGCCTCTCCTTCATCTTTGAAGGGGGGAGGCGGCTTGATCATTACAATAGACTCGGTGGTCAACCGGATCGGTCCCACCCTTGACAGCAGTTGTTCGACATAGCCCCACAGATCGGCTACGTCCGAGCAGTGTACCAATTCGTGTGCAACGGTTTCCTCGTCGCACACGCATCTGGGACAGATCTTTTTGGCGGGGTCCCTACCCGGGCGCTCGTGTCTGTAGAGCTTTTCTCGAACGGGTAGAGCCCCTCTGTAGCACTGCCAGGCCAGGGACTTCTGGAAGTTGTCCATAGGTCCCGGGCTGAATGTCCTACCGAACAGGCTGGCCAGTTCGTCCTCCTCCATGTCTAGGGCTTCTCCGAGGGCGTCGTCGCACCTGCTGCGTACCAGCCCTCTATAGAATGTTGCGGTGGAGTCTCCACTGATAACCGGATCCGCCTGCCAGAGGGCGGTGAGCGCCTGGGCACACTCAGTGTTCCAGGCGCCCAGTTTTCTCGGTCTTTGCTTGACCCAGGATTGCAGCTCGGTGAGTGAGACGAGTCTGGGAAAGGTTCGTCTCACAAACGAGGCCCACACCGGTTGACCGGTGAGGAATACGTAGAGGTGCCGTAGCCTTAATGCGTGTTTACGCATCATTAGCCACGGCATCCCCAGCCCTCCTTTCGAAGGGTGTTGACAGCAGATGGATCTCCTCACCATAGGAGCCCGCCTCTTCCAAAGGAATTGGAAGAGCGCGCGCTCCATCTTGGTGAGGGTTTCCCTTGGGCAGGGCACTACGGTCAGGCGGTAGTAGATGACGGACGCTATATAGGTGTTCGCCAACTCCGCCCGACCTTTCAGGGATAGTTTGCAACTGGCCCACTTCTGGGTCAGGGCAAACACCCTGTTCGTAACCTCCACCCAGTTTTTCTCCTTTCTATTCCTATCCGCAGCTAGAACCTTACTAAATTCTATCGAGACTACTCAAATCTCTCTCTTTAGAGATACCCACCACCTGCTGTTGACGATCGCTCCAGTCAATCGTTCCTTAACTAACGTACTAATCCGATCCCTATAGGCTCTACTTGCCGGCGAGGACAAGTTGAGCTTCCAGTAACCGGGGCCCTGTCTATGCATTCTATCAAGGTTGACCATGCAGGTCACCAACTTGTGGTCTAATAGCCAACCATGAGCATTTCTGGACAACTTAAAAAGTCCCTGTCCTTATTTCTAACTAAAAATCTATCTAGGTACGACCTAGATGATCCGCTGCAATTTGACCAAGACCAGGTTTGCACCGTCGGAAAATCTAGTCGAAATCTATCGGCCAGGTCAAATCGGCCGAGTAACCCCTTGAGGCTGTTGCACCCCTCTCTATCGGGACATGCCCCTGCATAGTCCCAACGTGCATCCAGGATACCATTCCAATCCCCCACTAAAAGCAGGGAACGGGACGTCCCTAGAAAAGACTCCAGACGCTGGAAAAAGTCGGGCCGCTCTGTCCCAAACGGGGCATATGCGGCTACCAGCCTAAAGGCTCCACCTTCACCACTGCCAAGGTCCAGCACCACCAGTCGACCCCCTGGGTCCAAGGGAACTATCTGTTTGCAAGGCCCATATTTTTTTTTGCTCTATAGATAGCTGAGACAGTAGAGTGGTCTATAGATGGGTGAGACAGTAGAGCGGTCTATAGAAGGTTGAGACAGTAGAGTTGTCTATAGATGGTTGAGACATTAGAGTGGTCTATAGATGGTTGAAGTAGTAGAGTGGTCTATACATGCTCGAGACAATAGAGTGGTATATAGATGGTTGAGATAGTAGAGTGGTGTATAGATGGTCGAGACAGTGGAGTGGTCTATAGAATGTTGAGACAGTACAGTGGTCTATAGATAGATGAGACAGTAGAGTGGTCTATAGATGGTTGAAGTAGTAGAGTGGTCTATAGATGGTTGAGACAGTAGAGTGGTCTATAGATGGTTGAGACATTAGAGTGGTCTATAAATAGTTGAGACAGTAGAGTGATCTATAGATAGCTGAGACAATAGAGTGGTCTATAGATGCTCGAGAGAATAGAGTGGTATATAGATGGTTGAGACAATAGAGTGGTCTATGGATGGTTGAGACAGTAGAGTGGTCTATAAATAGTTGAGACAGTAGCGTGGTCTATAGATGGTTGAGACAATAGAGTGGTCTATAGATGGTTGAGACAGTAGAGAGGTCTATAATTGGTTGAGACAATATAGTGGTCTATAGATGGTTAAAGTAGTAGAGTGGTCTCTGGATGGTTGAGACAATAGTGTGGTCTATAGATGGTTGAGACAATAGAGTGGTCTATAAATGGTTGAGACAATAGAGTGGTCTATATATGGTTGAAGTAGTACAGTGGTCTATAGATGGTTGAGACAATAGAGTGGTATATAGATGGTTGAGACAATAGAGTGGTGTATAGATAGATGGTCGAGACAGTGGAGTGGTCTATAGATGGGTGAGACAGTAGAGTGGTCTATAGAAGGTTGAGAATAGAGTGGTCTATAGATGGTTGAGACAATACAGTGGTCTATAGATGGTTGAGACAATAGAGTGGTGTATAGATAGATGGTCGAGACAGTGGAGTGGTCTATAGATGGTCGAGACAGTGGAGTGGTCTATAGATGGTTGAAGTAGTAGAGTAGTCTATAGATGGTTGAGACACTAGAGTGGTCTATTGATAGCTGAGACAGTAGAGTGGTCTATAGATGGTTGAGAGAGTAGAGTGGTCTATAGATGGTTGAGACAGTAGAGTGGTCTATAGATGGTTGAAGTAGTAGAGTGGTCTATATATGGTTGAGGCAATAGAGTGGTCTGTAGATGGTTGAGACAGTAGAGTTGTCTATAGATGGGTGAGACAGTAGAGTGGTCTATAGAAGGTTGAGAATAGAGTGGTCTATAGATGGTTGAGACAATACAGTGGTCTATAGATGGTTGAGACAATAGAGTGGTGTATAGATAGAATGGTCGAGACAGTGGAGTGGTCTATAGATGGTCGAGACAGTGGAGTGGTCTATAGATGGTTGAAGTAGTAGAGTGGTCTATAGATGGTTGAGACACTAGAGTGGTCTATTGATAGCTGAGACAGTAGAGTGGTCTATAGATGGTTGAGAGAGTAGAGTGGTCTATAGATGGTTGAGACAGTAGAGTGGTCTATAGATGGTTGAAGTAGTAGAGACGTCTATAGATGGTTGAATTAGTACAGTGGTCTATAGATGGTTGAGACAATAGAGTGGTCTATAGATGGTTGAGACAATAGAGTGGTCTATAAATGGTTGAGACAATAGAGTGGTCTATAGATGGTCGAGACAGTAAAGTGGTCTATAGATAGTTGACACGATAGAATGGGCAATTGATAACTGAGACAGTAGAGTGGTCTATAGATAGATGAGACAGTAGAGTGGTCTATAGATGGCTGAAGTAATAGAGTGGTCTATAGATGGTTGAGACAGAAGAGTGGTCAATAAATAGCTGTGACAGTAGAGTGGTCTATAGATGGTTGAAGTAGTAGAGTGGTCTATAGATGGTTGAGACAATAGAGTGGTCTATGGATAGTTGAGACAGTAGAGTGGTCTATAAATAGTTGAGACAGTAGAGTGGTCTATAGTTGGTTGAGACAATATAGTGGTCTATAGATGGTTGAGACAGTAGAGTTGTCTATAGATGATTGAGACAATAGAATGGATCTATAGATGGTTGAAGTAGTAGAGTGGTCTATAGATGGTTGAGACAATCGAGTGGTCTATAGATGGTTGAGACAGTAGAGTGGTCTATAGATGGTTGAGACAGTAGAGTGGTCTATAGATGGTTGAAGTAGTAGAGTGGTCTATAGATGGTTGAGACAATAGAGTGGTCTATAGATGGTTGAGACAGTAGAGTTGTCTATAGATGGGTGAGACAGTAGAGTGGTCTATAGAAGGTTGAGACAGTAGAGTGGTCTATAGATGGTTGAGACAATACAGTGGTTTATAGATGGTTGAGACGATAGAGTTGTGTATAGATGGTCGAGACAGTGGAGTGGTCTATAGATGGTCGAGACAGTGGAGTGGTCTATAGATGGTTGAGACAGTAGAGTGGTCTATAGATAGATGAGACAGTAGAGTGGTCTATAGATGGTTGAGACAATCGAGTGGTCTATAGATGGTTGAGACAGTAGAGTCGTTTATAGATGGTTGAAGTAGTAGAGTGGTCTATAGATGGTTGAGACAGTAGAGTGGTCTATAGATGGTTGAGACAATAGAGTTGTCTATAGATGGTTGAGACGATAGAGTGGTCTATAGATGGTTGAGACAGTAGAGTGGTCTATAGATGATTGAAGTAGTAGAGTGGTCTATAGATGGTTGAGGCAATAGAGAGGTCTATAGATGGTTGAGATAGTAGAGTTGTCTATAGATGGGTGAGACAGTAGAATGGTCTAGAGAAGGTTGAGACAATAGAGTGGTCTATAAATGGTTGAGACAATAGAGTGGTTTATAGATGGTCGAGACAGTGGAGTGGTCTATAGATGGTTGAAGTAGTAGAGACGTCTATAGATGGTTGAGACAATAGAGTGGTCTATAGATGGTTGAGACAGTAGAGTGGTCTATAGATAGTTAAGACAGTAGAGTGGTCTATAGATGGTTGAGATAATAGAGTGGTGTATAGATGGTTGAGACATTAGAGTGGTCTATAGATGGTTGAGACAATAGAGTGGTCTATGGATGGTCGAGACAGTAGAGTCGTCTATAAATGGTTGAGACTGTAGAGTGGCCTATAGATGGTCGAGACAGTAGAGTGGTCTATAGATTGTTGAGACAATAGAGTTGTCTATAGATGGTTGAGACAATAGAGTGGTCTATAGATGGTTGAGACAATAGAGTGGTCTATAAATGGTTGAGACAATAGAGTGGTCTATAGATGGTCGAGACAGTAGAGTGGTCTATGGATGTTTGAGACAGGAGAGTGGTCTATAGATGGTTGAGACAGTAGAGTGGTCTCTAGGTGTTTGAAGTAGTAGTGTATTCTATAGATGTTTGAGACAATAGAGTGGTCTATAGATGTTTGAGACAATAGAGTGGTCTGTAGATGGTTGAAGAAGTAGAGTGGCCTATAGATGGTTGAGACAATAGAGTGGTCTATAGATGGTCGACACAGTAGAGTGGTCTATAGATGGTTGAGACAGTGGAGTGGTCTATAGATGGTTGAAGTAGTAGAGTGGTCTATAGATGGTTGAGGCAATAGACTGGTCTATAGATGGTTGAGATAGTAGAGTTGTCTATAGATGGGTGAGACAGTAGAATGGTCTAGAGAAGGTTGAGACAATAGAGTGCTCTATAGATGGTTGAAACAATAGAGTGGTCTATAGATGTTTGAGACAATAGAGTGGTCTATAGATGGTTGAAGAAGTAGAGTGGCCTATAGATGGTTGAGACAATAGAGTGGTCTATAGATGGTCGACACATTAGAGTGGTCTATAGATGGTTGAGACAATTGAGTGGTCTATAGATGGTTGAGACAGTGGAGTGGTCTATAGATGGTTGAAGTAGTAGAGTGGTCTATAGATGGTTGAGGCAATAGAGTGGTCTATAGATGGTTGAGATAGTAGAGTTGTCTATAGATGGGTGAGACAGTAGAATGGTCTAGAGAAGGTTGAGACAATAGAGTGCTCTATAGATGGTTGAAACAATAGAGTGGTCTATATATGGTTGAGACAATAGAGTGGTGTATAGATGGTCGAGACAGTGGAGTGGTCTATAGATGGTTGAAGTAGTAGAGACGTCTATAGATGGTTGAGACAATAGAGTGGTCTATAGATGGTTGAATTAGTACGGTTGTCTATATATGATTGAGACAATAGAGTGATCTATAGATGGTTGAGAAAATAGAGTGGTCTATAAATGGTTGAGACAGTAGAGTGGTCTATAGATGGTTGACACAATAAAATGGTCAATTGATAACTGAGATAGTAGAGTGGTCTATAGATATATGAGACAGTCGGATGGTCTATAGATGGTTGAAGTAATAGAGTGGTCTATAGATGGTTGAGACAGTACAGTGGTCTATGGATGGTTGAGACAGTAGAGCGGTCTATAAATAGTTGAGACAGTAGAGTGGTCTATAGATGGTTGAGACAGTAGAGTGGTCTATAGATGGTTGAGACACTAGAGTGGTCTATAGATGGTTGAGACAGTAGAGTGGTCTATAGTTGGTTGAGACAATATAGTGGTCTATAGATGGTTAAAGTAGGAGAGTGGTCTATAGATGGTTGAGACAATAGTGTGGTCTATAGTGGTTGAGACAGTAGAGTGGTCTATATATGGCTGAGACAATAGAGTGGTCTATAGATGGTTGAGACATTAGAGTGGTCTATAGATGGTTGAGACAATAGAGTGGTCTATAGATATCTGAGACAATAGAGTGGTCTATGGATGGTTGGGGCAGTAGAGTCGTCTATAAATGGTTGAGACTGTAGAGTGGTCTATAGATGGTTGAAGTAGTAGAGACGTCTATGGATGGTTGAGACAATAGAGTGGTCTATAGATCGTTGAAGTAGTACCGTGGTCTATAGATGGTTGAGACAATAGAGTGGTCTATAGATGGTTGAGACAATAGAGTGGTCTATAAATGGTTGAGACAATAGAGTGGTCTATAGATGGTCGAGACAGTAGAGTGGTCTATAGATGTTTGACACAATAGAATGGTCTATTGATAACTGAGACAGTAGAGTGGTCTATGGATGTTTGAGACAGGAGAGTGGTCTATAGATGGTTGAAGTAGTAAACTGGTCTATAGATGGTTGAGACAGTAGAGTGGTCTATAGATGGTTGAGACAGTAGAGTGGTCTATAGATGGTTGAGACAGTAGAGTGGTCTCTAGATGTTTGAAGTAGTAGTGTGGTCTATAGATGTTTGAGACAATAGAGTGGTCTATAGATGTTTGAGACGATAGAGTGGTCTATAGATGGGTGAAGTAGTAGAGTGGCCTATAGATGGTTGAGACAATAGAGTGGTCTATAGATGGTTGAGACAATAGAGTGCTCTATAGATGGTCGACACAGTAGAGTGGTCTATAGATGGTTGAGACAATTGAGTGGTCTATAAATGGTTGAGACAATAGACTGGTCTATATCTGGTTGAGACAATAGAGTGGTCTATAGATGGTTGAGACAATAGAGTGGTCTATAGATGGTTGAGGCAATAGAGTGGTCTATAGATGGTTGAGACAGTAGAGTGGTCTATAGATGTTTGAGACAATAGAGTGGTCTATAGATGTTTGAGATAATAGAGTGGTCTATAGATGGTTGAAGTAGTAGAGTGGTCTATAGATGGTTGAGACAATAGAGTGGTCTATAGATGGTTGAGGCAATAGAGTGGTCTATAGATGGTTGAGACAGTAGAGTGGTCTATAGATGGTTGACACAATAAAATGGTCAATTGATAACTGAGATAGTAGAGTGGTCTATAGATAGATGAGACAGTCGGGTGGTCTATAGATGGTTGAAGTAATAGTGTGGTCTATAGATGGTTGAGACAGTACAGTGGTCTATGGATGGTTGAGACAGTAGAGCGGTCTATAAATAGTTGAGACAGTAGAGTGGTCTATAGATGGTTGAGACAGTAGAGTGGTCTATAGATGGTTGAGACACTAGAGTGGTCTATAGATGGTTGAGACAGTAGAGTGGTCTATAGTTGGTTGAGACAATATAGTGGTCTATAGATGGTTAAAGTAGGAGAGTGGTCTATAGATGGTTGAGACAATAGTGTGGTCTATAGTGGTTGAGACAGTAGAGTGGTCTATATATGACTGAGACAATAGAGTGGTCTATAGATGGTTGAGACATTAGAGTGGTCTATAGATGGTTGAGACAATAGAGTGGTCTATAGATATCTGAGACAATAGAGTGGTCTATGGATGGTTGGGGCAGTAGTGTCGTCTATAAATGGTTGAGACTGTAGAGTGGTCTATAGATGGTTGAAGTAGTAGAGACGTCTATGGATGGTTGAGACAATAGAGTGGTCTATAGATGGTTGAAGTAGTACCGTGGTCTATAGATGGTTGAGACAATAGAGTGGTCTATAGATGGTTGAGACAATAGAGTGGTCTATAAATGGTTGAGACAATAGAGTGGTCTATAGATTGTCGAGACAGTAGAGTGGTCTATAGATGTTTGACACAATAGAATGGTCTATTGATAACTGAGACAGTAGAGTGGTCTATGGATGTTTGAGACAGGAGAGTGGTCTATAGATGGTTGAAGTAGTAAAGTGGTCTATAGATGGTTGAGACAGTAGAGTGGTCTATAGATGGTTGAAACAGTAGAGTGGTCTATAGATGGTTGAGACAATAGAGTGGTCTATAGATAGATGATACAGTAGAGTGGTTTATAGATGGTTGAAGTAGTAGAGTGGTCTATAGATGGTTGAGACACTAGAGTGGTCTATAGATGGTTGAGATAGTAGAGTTGTCTATAGATGGTTGAGACAATAGAGTGGTCTATTGATGGTTGGGATAGTAGAGTTGTCTATAGATGGGTGAGACAGTAGAATGTTCTATAGAAGGTTGAGACAATGGAGTGCTCTATAGATGGTTGAGACAGTAGAGTGGTCTATAAATGGTTGAGACAATAGAGTGGTGTATAGATGGTCGAGACAGTGGAGTGGTCTATATATGGTTAACGGGAGAATTCCCTGTACTGTGACCAAGGGCGTAGTCACGCTAGTGAGGAAGGACGAGAACAAGGGGGACGAAATAAGTAACTTCAGGCCCATAACATTGCTAAATACAGAGTTACAGATTTTGCCCAAGGTGCTAGCACAGAGGTTGGCGCTTGTCGTGGGCAACCTGGTGGGAGATGCGCAGACATGCGCTATCCCGTCCAGGTCCATCCATGACAACCTCCACCTCATGCGATACATCATAGAGAGGGTTGGGAACGAACCCGGCTTTGGTGGGGCTCTGATCAACTTGGATCAATCTAAGGCGTTCGATAGGGTCGACCATGGTTACCTGGATGCGGTGCTAGCGGCGGCAGGCTTCGGACCCGTTTTCAGGGGCTGGATCACTGCTATGCACAGCAGCCGCATCTGCTCTAGGGTCAAGGTGAACGGCTACCTCTCGGAGCCGTTCAAAATCGCGCGGTCCATCCGACAAGGGTGCCCTCTCTCCTCCCTTCTGTATGTGTTGACTCTCGAGCCACTACTGCGGAAGTTGGAGTTGTTGCAGAGCATCCCTTTGGAACCGGGATTGCGGAAAGCGGTGTCGGCCTACGCCGATGACGTGACAGTAATGGTGTCGACGGCCTCCGAAATCGAGGCGGTCGGCACCTTACTGGAGGAGTACGAAAAGTTCTAAGGGGCTAAGCTGAACCGGGACAAGTCGATCGGTTTGCAACTCGGCACGTGGAGGGGCAGACCGATGCCCTCCGATAGCGTCGTCGGACGCTGGACGGAGGGCCCGGTGAAGTTGCTCGGGGTCTGGTTCGGACCGGACCTCCAGGTGGAGAAAAACTGGGCGGAGGTTACGAACAGGGTGTTTGCACTGACCCAGAAGTGGGCCAGTTGCAAACTATCCCTGAAAGGTCGGGCGGAGGTGGCGAACACCTACATAGCGTCCGTCATCTACTACCGCCTGACCGTAGTGCCCTGCCCAAGGGAAACCCTCACCAAGATGGAGCGCGCGCTCTTCCAATTCCTTTGGAAGAGGCGGGCTCCTATGGTGAGGAGATCCATCTGCTGTCAACACTCTTCGAAAGGAGGGCTGGGGATGCCGTGGCTAATGATGCGTAAACACGCATTAAGGCTACGGCACCTCTACGTATTCCTCACCGGACAACCGGTGTGGGCCTCGTTTGTGAGACGAACCTTTCCCAGACTCGTCTCACTCACCGAGCTGCAATCCTGGGTCAAGCAAAGACCGAGAAAACTGGGCGCCTGGCACACTGAGTGTGCCCAGGCGCTCACCGCCCTCTGGCAGGCGGATCCGGTTATCAGTGGAGACTCCACCGCAACATTCTATAGAGGGCTGGTACGCAGCAGGTGCGACGACGCCCTCGGAGAAGCCCTAGACATGGAGGAGGACGAACTGGTCAGCCTGTTCGGTAGGACATTCAGCCCGGGACCTATGGACAACTTCCAGAAGTCCCTGGCCTGGCAGTGCTACCGAGGGGCTTTACCCGTTCGAGAAAGGCTCTACAGTCACGGGCGCCCGGGTAGGGACCCCGCCAAAAAGATCTGTCCCAGATGCGTGTGCGACGAGGAAACCGTTGCACACGCATTGGTACACTGCTCGGGCGTAGCCGATCTGTGGGGCTATGTCGAACAACTGCTGTCAAGGGTGGGACCGATCCGGTTGACCACCGAGTCTATTGTAATGATCAAGCCGCCTCCCCCCTTCAAAGATGAAGCAGAGGCGGTGTTTCTGTGCGTAATAGCCATGGCGAAAGAGGTTGTATGGTGGACGCGTCTGAAAGGACTGAGGTCGGGCACCTTTCTCTCTGGCCAACAACTGGTCCGTTTCTTCCGATATCATTTCGGAAGAAGGATCAGGATAGAGAGAGAGGTGCTGCACCCCAGCCGTTTCTATGAAAGATGGGTGAAAGTGGCGAGAATGGCCCGTGTGAATGGGCCTTCACTCTACATCAGACTATAGGTGAGGAAGATGAAAGACCAAGGGAGCACGCCTTCTCTGTGCTCCTGAGGAGAAGGGTTGCACACTTTTTTCGGGGGTGTGTGCGACCCCCCAAGGCGCCTCCTCTCTATTGAGGATTTAGTTAAAAATTTTATTTTTTGTTATATCTTATTTTATTTTTATATTTTGTTATTGCCTCCTCCTTATTGAGGACGCCTTTTTGTGTAAACTCCCCCCTTTGTACTTGTCCCACTTTTGATGCCCTAGTGGCAAATAAAAGAAATATATATATGGTTGAAGTAGTAGAGACGTCTATAGATGGTTGAGACAATAGAGTGGTCTATAGATGGTTGAATTAGTACAGTGGTCTATAGATGGTTGAGACAATAGAGTGGTCTAAAGATGGTTGAGACAATAGAGTGGTCTATAAATGGTTGAGACAATAGAGTGGTCTATAGATGGTTGAATTAGTACAGTGGTCTATATATGATTGAGACAATAGAGTGATCTATAGATGGTTGAGAAAATAGAGTGGTCTATAAATGGTTGAGACAATAGAGTGGTCTATAGATGGTCGAGACAGTAGAGTGGTTTGTAGATGGTTGACACAATAGAATGGTCAATTGATAACTGAGATAGTAGAGTGGTCTATAGATAGATGAGACAGTAGGGTGGTCTATAGATGGTTGAAGTAATAGAGTGGTCTATAGATGGTTGAGACAGTAGAGTGGTCTATAGATGGTTGAAGTAGTAGAGTGGTCTATAGATGCTCGAGAGAATAGAGTGGTATATAGATGGTTGAGATAATAGAGTGGTCTATGGATGGTTGAGACAGTAGAGTGGTCTATAAATAGTTGAGACAGTAGAGTGGTCTATAGATGGTTGAGACAGTAGAGTGGTCTATAGATGGTTGAGACACTAGAGTGGTCTATAGATGGTTGAGACAGTAGAGTGGTCTATAGTTGGTTGAGACAATATAGTGGTCTATAGATGGTTAAAGTAGTAGAGTGGTCTATAGATGGTTGACACAATAGAGTGGTCTATGGATGGTTGGGGCAGTAGAGTGGTCTATAGATGGTTGAGACAATAGAGTGGTCTATAGATGGTTGAAGTAGTACCGTGGTCTATAGATGGTTGAGACGATAGAGTGGTCTATAGATGGTTGAGACAATAGAGTGGTCTATAAATGGTTGAGACAATAGAGTGGTCTATAGATGTTGAGACAGTAGAGTGGTCTATAGATGGTTGAAGTAGTAGAGTGGCCTATAGATGGTTGAGACAATAGAGTGGTCTATAGATGGTTGAGACAATAGAGTGCTCTATAGATGGTCGACACAGTGGAGTGATCTATAGATGGTTGAGACAATTGAGTGGTCTATAAATGGTTGAGACAATAGACTGGTCTATATCTGGTTGAGACAATAGAGTGGTCTATAGATGGTTGAGACAATAGAGTGGTCTATAGATGGTTGAGACAGTAGAGTGGTCTATAGATGGTTGAGACAGTAGAGTGGGCAATAGATGGTTGAAGTAGTAGAGTCGTCTATAGATGGTTGAGACAATAGAGTGGTCTATAGATGGTTGGGACAGTAGAGTGGTCTATAGATGGTTGGGACAGTAGAGTGGTCTATAGATGGTCGAGACAGTGGAGTGGTCTATAGATGGTTGAGACAGTAGTGTGGTCTATAGATGGTTGAAGTAGTAGAGTGGTCTATAGATGGTTGAGACAATAGAGTGGTCTATAGATGGTTGAGATAGTAGAGTTGTCTATAGATGGTTGAGACAATAGAGTGTTCTATAGATGGTTGAGATAGTAGAGTTGTCTATAGATGGTTGAAGTAGTAGAGTGGTGTATAGATGGTTGAGACAGTAGAGTGGTCTATAGAAGGTTGAGACAATAGAGTGCTCTACAGATGGTAGAGACATTTGAGTGGTCTATAAATGGTTGAGACAATAGAGTGGTCTATAGATGGTTGAATTAGTACAGTGGTCTATAGATGGTTGAGACAATAGAGTGGTCTATAGATGGTTGAGGCAATAGAGTGGTCTATAAATGGTTGAGACAGTAGAGTGGTCTATAGATGGTTGAGACAACAGAGGGGTCTATAGATGGTTGAGTCAATAGAGTGGTATATAGATGGTTGAGACAATAGAGTGGTCTATAGTTCGTTGAAGTAGTAGAGTGGTCTATAGATGGTTGAGACAGTAGAGTGGTCTATAGATGGTTGAGACAGTAGAGTGGTCTATAGATGGTTGAGACAGTAGAGTGGTCTATAGATGGTTGAGACAGTAGAGTGGTCTATAGATGGTTGAGAAAATAGAGTGGTCTATAGATGTTTGAGACAGTAGAGTGGTCTATAGATGGTTGTGACAATAGAGTGGTATATAGATGGTTAAGACAGTAGAGTGGTCTATAGATGGTTGTGACAATAGAGTGGTCTATAGATGGTTGAGACAGTAGAGTGGTCTATACATGGTTGAGACAGTAGAGTGGTCTATAGATGATTGAGACATTAGAGTGGTCTATAGATGGTTGAGACACTAGAGTGGTCTATAGATGGTTGAAGTAGTAGAGTGGTCTATAGATGGTTGAGACAATAGAGTGGTCTATAGATCGTTGAAGTAGTAGAGTCGTCTATAGATGGTTGAGACAATAGAGTGGTCTATAGAAGGTTGAGAGAGTAGAGTAGTCTATAGATGTTTGAGACAGTAGAGTGGTCTATAGATGGTTTAGAAAATAGAGTGCTCTATAGATGTTTGAGATAGTAGAGTGGTCTATAGATGGTTGAAGTAGTAGAATGTTCTATAGATGGTTGAGACAGTAGAGTGGTCTATAGATGGTTGAGACAATAGTGTGATCTATAGATGTTTGAAACCGTAGAGATGTCTATATATGGTTGAGCCAGTACAGTGGTCTATAGATGATTGAGACAATAGAGTGGTCTATAGATGGTTGAGACAGTAGAGTGGTCTATAGATGGTTGTGACAAGAGAGTGCTCTATAGATGGTCGAGACAGAAGAGTGCTCTATAGATGGTTGAGGTAGTAGAATGGTCAATAGATGGTTGAAGTAGTAGAGTGGTCTATAGATCGTTGAGACAAAAGATTGGTCTATAGATGGTTGAAGTATTAGAGTGGTCTATATATGGGTGAGACAGTCGAGTGGCCTGTAGATGGTTGAAGTAGTAGAGTGATCTATAGATGGTTGAAGTAGTAGAGTGGTCTATAGATGGTTAAGACAGTAGAGTGGTCTATAGATGGTTGAGACAATAGAGTGGTCTATAGATGGTTGAGACAATAGAGTGGTCTATAGACGGTTGAGGCAATAGAGTGGTCTATAAATGGTTGAGACAGTAGAGTGGTCTATAGATGGTTGAGACAACAGAGGGGTCTATAGATGGTTGAGTCAATAGAGTGGTATATAGATGGTTGAGACAATAGAGTGGTCTATAGTTCGTTGAAGTAGTAGAGTGGTCTATAGATGGTTGAGACAGTAGAGTGGTCTATAGATGGTTGAGACAATAGAGTGGTCTATAGATGGTTGAGACAATAGAGTGGTCTATAGACGGTTGAGACAATAGAGTGGTCTATAGATGGTTGAGACAGTAGAGTGGTCTATAGATGGTTGAGACACTAGAGTGGTCTATAGATGATTGAGACAGTAGAGTGGTATATAGATGGTTGAGACAGTAGAGTGGTCTATAGATGTTTGAGACAGTAGAGTGTTGTATAGATGGTTGAGATAATAGAATGGTCTATAGATGGTTGAGACAATAGAGTGGTCTATAGATGGTTGAGACAGTAGAGTGGTCTATATATGGTTGAGACAGTAGTGTGGTCTACAGATGATTGAGACAGTAGAGTGGTCTATAGATGGTTGAGATAATAGAGTGGTCTATAGATGGTTGAGACAATAGAGTGGTCTATAGATGGTTGAGACAGTAGAGTGGTCTATATATGGTTGAGACAGTAGAGTGGTCTATAGATGGTTGAGACAATAGAGTGGTCTATAGATAGCTGAGACAGTAAAGTTGTCTATAGATGGTTGAGACAGTAAAGTGGTCTATAGATGGTTGAGACAGTAGAGTGGTCTACAGATTGTTCAGACAATAGAGTAGTCTATAAATGTTTGAGACATTAGAGTGGTCTATAGATGGTTGAAGTAGTAGAGAGGTCTATAGATGGTTGAGACAATAGAGTGGTCTATAGATGGTTGAGACAATAGAGTAGTCTATAGGTGGTTGAGACAATAGAGTAGTCTATAGATAGCTGAGACAGTAAAGTGGTCTATAGATGGTTGAGACAGTAGAGTGGTCTATAGATGGTTGAGACAGTAGAGTGGTCTATAGACTGTTGAGACAGTAGAGTGGTCTATAGATGATTGAGACAGTAGAGTGGTCTATAGATGATTGAGACAATAGAGTGGTCTATAGATAGTTGAGACAATAGAGTGGTTTTATAGATGGATGAAGTAGTAGAGTGGTCTATAGATGGTTGAAACGGTAGAGTGGTCTATATAAGGTTGAGAGAGTAGAGTAGTCTATAGATGTTTGAGACAGTAGAGTGGTCTATACATGGTTTAGAAAATAGAGTGCTCTATAGATATTTGAGATAGTAGAGTGGTCTATAGATGGTTGAAGTAGTAGAATGTTCTATAGATAGTTGAGACAGTAGAGTGGTCTATAGATGGTTGAGACAATAGTGTGGTCTATAGATGGTTGAAACCGTAGAGTGGTCTATATATGGTTGAGCCAGTAGAGTGGTCTATAGATGATTGAGACAATAGAGTGGTCTATAGATGGTTGAGACAGTAGAGTGGTCTATAGATGGTTGAGACAAGAGAGTGCTCTATAGATGGTCGAGACAGAAGAGTGCTCTATAGATGGTTGAAGTAGTAGAATGGTCAATAGATGGTTGAAGTAGTAGAGTTGTCTATAGATCGTTGAGACAAAAGATTGGTCTATAGATGGTTGAAGTATTAGAGTGGTCTATATATGGGTGCGACAGTCGAGTGGCCTGTAGATGGTTGAAGTAGTAGAGTGATCTATAGATCGTTGAAGTAGTAGAGTGGTCTATAGATGGTTAAGACAGTAGAGTGGTCTATAGATGGTTGAGACAATAGAGTGGTCTATAGATGGTTGAGACAATAGAGTGGTCTATAGACGGTTGAGACAATAGAGAGGTCTATAGATGGTTGAGACAGTAGAGTGGTCTATAGATGGTTGAGACAGTAGAGTGGTCTATAGATGATTGAGACAGTAGAGTGGTCTATAGATGGTTGAGACAGTAGAGAGGTCTATAGATTTTTGAGACAGTAGAGTGGTCTATAGATGGTTGAGATAATAGAGTGGTCTATAGATGGTTGAGACAATAGAGTGGTCTATAGATGGTTGAGACAGTAGAGTGGTCTATATATGGTTGAGACAGTAGTGTGGTCTACAGATGATTGAGACATTAGAGTGGTCTATAGATGGTTGAGATAATAGAGTGGTCTATAGATGGTTGAGACAATAGAGTGGTCTATAGATGGTTGAGACAGTAGAGTGGTCTATATATGGTTGAGACAGTAGCGTGGTCTACAGATGGTTGAGACAATAGAGTAGTCTATAAATGTTTGAGACAGTAGAGTGGTCTATAGATGGTTGAGACAGTAGAGTGGTCTATAGATGGTTGAAGTAGTAGAGAGCTCTATAGATGGTTGAGACAATAGAGTGGTCTATAGATGGTTGAGACAATAGAGTGGTCTATATATGGTTGAGACAATAGAGTGGTCTATAGATAGTTGAGACAGTAAAGTGGTCTATAGATGGTTGAGACAATAGGGTGGTCTATAGATGATTGAGACAGTAGAGTGGTCTATAGATGGTTGAGACAGTAGAGTGGTCTATAGATTGTTGAGACAGTAGAGTGGTCTATAGATGATTGAGACAGTAGAGTGGTCTATAGATGATTGAGACAATAGAGTGGTCTATAGATAGTTGAGACAATAGAGTGGTCTATAGATGATTGAGACAATAGAGTGGTCTATAGATAGTTGAGACAATAGAATGGTCTATAGATAGTTGAGACAGTAGAGTGGTCTATAGATGGTTGAAACGGTAGAGTGGTCTATAGATGGTTGAGACAGTAGAGTGGTCTATAGATTGTTGAGACAGTAGAGTGGTCTATAGATGTTTGAGACAATAGAGTGGTCTATAGATGGTTGAGACAGTAGAATGGACAATACATGGTTGAAGTAGTAGAGTGGTCTATAGATGGTTGAGACAGTAGAGTGGTCTATAGATGGTTGAGACAATAGAGTGGTCTATAGATGGTTGAGACTGTTGAGTGGTCTATAGATTGTTGAGACAATAGAGTGGTCTATAGATGGTTGAGACAATCGAGTGGTCTATAGATGTTTGAGACAATAGAGTGGTCTATAGATCGTTGAAGTAGTAGAGTGGTCTATAGATGGTTAAGACAGTAGAGTGGTCTATAGATGGTTGAGACAATAGAGTGGTCTATAGATGGTTGAGACAATAGAGTGGTCTATAGACGGTTGAGACAATAGAGTGGTCTATAGATGGTTGAGACAGTAGAGTGGTCTATAGATGGTTGAGACACTAGAGTGGTCTATAGATGATTGAGACAGTAGAGTGGTATATAGATGGTTGAGACAGTAGAGTGGTCTATAGATGTTTGAGACAGTAGAGTGTTGTATAGATGGTTGAGATAATAGAATGGTCTATAGATGGTTGAGACAATAGAGTGGTCTATAGATGGTTGAGACAGTAGAGTGGTCTATATATGGTTGAGACAGTAGTGTGGTCTACAGATGATTGAGACAGTAGAGTGGTCTATAGATGGTTGAGATAATAGAGTGGTCTATAGATGGTTGAGACAATAGAGTGGTCTATAGATGGTTGAGACAGTAGAGTGGTCTATATATGGTTGAGACAGTAGAGTGGTCTATAGATGGTTGAGACAATAGAGTGGTCTATAGATAGCTGAGACAGTAAAGTTGTCTATAGATGGTTGAGACAGTAAAGTGGTCTATAGATGGTTGAGACAGTAGAGTGGTCTACAGATGGTTCAGACAATAGAGTAGTCTATAAATGTTTGAGACATTAGAGTGGTCTATAGATGGTTGAAGTAGTAGAGAGGTCTATAGATGGTTGAGACAATAGAGTGGTCTATAGATGGTTGAGACAATAGAGTAGTCTATAGGTGGTTGAGACAATAGAGTAGTCTATAGATAGCTGAGACAGTAAAGTGGTCTATAGATGGTTGAGACAGTAGAGTGGTCTATAGATGGTTGAGACAGTAGAGTGGTCTATAGACTGTTGAGACAGTAGAGTGGTCTATAGATGATTGAGACAGTAGAGTGGTCTATAGATGATTGAGACAATAGAGTGGTCTATAGATAGTTGAGACAATAGAGTGGTTTTATAGATGGATGAAGTAGTAGAGTGGTCTATAGATGGTTGAAACGGTAGAGTGGTCTATATAAGGTTGAGAGAGTAGAGTAGTCTATAGATGTTTGAGACAGTAGAGTGGTCTATAGATGGTTTAGAAAATAGAGTGCTCTATAGATATTTGAGATAGTAGAGTGGTCTATAGATGGTTGAAGTAGTAGAATGTTCTATAGATAGTTGAGACAGTAGAGTGGTCTATAGATGGTTGAGACAATAGTGTGGTCTATAGATGGTTGAAACCGTAGAGTGGTCTATATATGGTTGAGCCAGTAGAGTGGTCTATAGATGATTGAGACAATAGAGTGGTCTATAGATGGTTGAGACAGTAGAGTGGTCTATAGATGGTTGAGACAAGAGAGTGCTCTATAGATGGTCGAGACAGAAGAGTGCTCTATAGATGGTTGAAGTAGTAGAATGGTCAATAGATGGTTGAAGTAGTAGAGTTGTCTATAGATCGTTGAGACAAAAGATTGGTCTATAGATGGTTGAAGTATTAGAGTGGTCTATATATGGGTGCGACAGTCGAGTGGCCTGTAGATGGTTGAAGTAGTAGAGTGATCTATAGATCGTTGAAGTAGTAGAGTGGTCTATAGATGGTTAAGACAGTAGAGTGGTCTATAGATGGTTGAGACAATAGAGTGGTCTATAGATGGTTGAGACAATAGAGTGGTCTATAGACGGTTGAGACAATAGAGAGGTCTATAGATGGTTGAGACAGTAGAGTGGTCTACAGATGGTTGAGACAGTAGAGTGGTCTATAGATGATTGAGACAGTAGAGTGGTCTATAGATGGTTGAGACAGTAGAGAGGTCTATAGATGTTTGAGACAGTAGAGTGGTCTATAGATGGTTGAGATAATAGAGTGGTCTATAGATGGTTGAGACAATAGAGTGGTCTATAGATGGTTGAGACAGTAGAGTGGTCTATATATGGTTGAGACAGTAGTGTGGTCTACAGATGATTGAGACATTAGAGTGGTCTATAGATGGTTGAGATAATAGAGTGGTCTATAGATGGTTGAGACAATAGAGTGGTCTATAGATGGTTGAGACAGTAGAGTGGTCTATATATGGTTGAGACAGTAGCGTGGTCTACAGATGGTTGAGACAATAGAGTAGTCTATAAATGTTTGAGACAGTAGAGTGGTCTATAGATGGTTGAGACAGTAGAGTGGTCTATAGATGGTTGAAGTAGTAGAGAGCTCTATAGATGGTTGAGACAATAGAGTGGTCTATAGATGGTTGAGACAATAGAGTGGTCTATATATGGTTGAGACAATAGAGTGGTCTATAGATAGTTGAGACAGTAAAGTGGTCTATAGATGGTTGAGACAATAGGGTGGTCTATAGATGATTGAGACAGTAGAGTGGTCTATAGATGGTTGAGACAGTAGAGTGGTCTATAGATTGTTGAGACAGTAGAGTGGTCTATAGATGATTGAGACAGTAGAGTGGTCTATAGATGATTGAGACAATAGAGTGGTCTATAGATAGTTGAGACAATAGAGTGGTCTATAGATGATTGAGACAATAGAGTGGTCTATAGATAGTTGAGACAATAGAATGGTCTATAGATAGTTGAGACAGTAGAGTGGTCTATAGATGGTTGAAACGGTAGAGTGGTCTATAGATGGTTGAGACAGTAGAGTGGTCTATAGATTGTTGAGACAGTAGAGTGGTCTATAGATGTTTGAGACAATAGAGTGGTCTATAGATGGTTGAGACAGTAGAATGGTCAATACATGGTTGAAGTAGTAGAGTGGTCTATAGATGGTTGAGACAGTAGAGTGGTCTATAGATGGTTGAGACAATAGAGTGGTCCATAGATGGTTGAGACTGTTGAGTGGTCTATAGATTGTTGAGACAATAGAGTGGTCTATAGATGGTTGAGACAATCGAGTGGTCTATAGATGTTTGAGACAATAGAGTGGTCTATAGATCGTTGAAGTAGTAGAGTGGTCTATAGATGGTTAAGACAGTAGAGTGGTCTATAGATGGTTGAGACAATAGAGTGGTCTATAGATGGTTGAGACAATAGAGTGGTCTATAGACGGTTGAGACAATAGAGTGGTCTATAGATGGTTGAGACAGTAGAGTGGTCTATAGATGGTTGAGACACTAGAGTGGTCTATAGATGATTGAGACAGTAGAGTGGTATATAGATGGTTGAGACAGTAGAGTGGTCTATAGATGTTTGAGACAGTAGAGTGTTGTATAGATGGTTGAGATAATAGAATGGTCTATAGATGGTTGAGACAATAGAGTGGTCTATAGATGGTTGAGACAGTAGAGTGGTCTATATATGGTTGAGACAGTAGTGTGGTCTACAGATGATTGAGACAGTAGAGTGGTCTATAGATGGTTGAGATAATAGAGTGGTCTATAGATGGTTGAGACAATAGAGTGGTCTATAGATGGTTGAGACAGTAGAGTGGTCTATATATGGTTGAGACAGTAGAGTGGTCTATAGATGGTTGAGACAATAGAGTGGTCTATAGATAGCTGAGACAGTAAAGTTGTCTATAGATGGTTGAGACAGTAAAGTGGTCTATAGATGGTTGAGACAGTAGAGTGGTCTACAGATGGTTCAGACAATAGAGTAGTCTATAAATGTTTGAGACATTAGAGTGGTCTATAGATGGTTGAAGTAGTAGAGAGGTCTATAGATGGTTGAGACAATAGAGTGGTCTATAGATGGTTGAGACAATAGAGTAGTCTATAGGTGGTTGAGACAATAGAGTAGTCTATAGATAGCTGAGACAGTAAAGTGGTCTATAGATGGTTGAGACAGTAGAGTGGTCTATAGATGGTTGAGACAGTAGAGTGGTCTATAGACTGTTGAGACAGTAGAGTGGTCTATAGATGATTGAGACAGTAGAGTGGTCTATAGATGATTGAGACAATAGAGTGGTCTATAGATAGTTGAGACAATAGAGTGGTTTTATAGATGGATGAAGTAGTAGAGTGGTCTATAGATGGTTGAAACGGTAGAGTGGTCTATATAAGGTTGAGAGAGTAGAGTAGTCTATAGATGTTTGAGACAGTAGAGTGGTCTATAGATGGTTTAGAAAATAGAGTGCTCTATAGATATTTGAGATAGTAGAGTGGTCTATAGATGGTTGAAGTAGTAGAATGTTCTATAGATAGTTGAGACAGTAGAGTGGTCTATAGATGGTTGAGACAATAGTGTGGTCTATAGATGGTTGAAACCGTAGAGTGGTCTATATATGGTTGAGCCAGTAGAGTGGTCTATAGATGATTGAGACAATAGAGTGGTCTATAGATGGTTGAGACAGTAGAGTGGTCTATAGATGGTTGAGACAAGAGAGTGCTCTATAGATGGTCGAGACAGAAGAGTGCTCTATAGATGGTTGAAGTAGTAGAATGGTCAATAGATGGTTGAAGTAGTAGAGTTGTCTATAGATCGTTGAGACAAAAGATTGGTCTATAGATGGTTGAAGTATTAGAGTGGTCTATATATGGGTGCGACAGTCGAGTGGCCTGTAGATGGTTGAAGTAGTAGAGTGATCTATAGATCGTTGAAGTAGTAGAGTGGTCTATAGATGGTTAAGACAGTAGAGTGGTCTATAGATGGTTGAGACAATAGAGTGGTCTATAGATGGTTGAGACAATAGAGTGGTCTATAGACGGTTGAGACAATAGAGAGGTCTATAGATGGTTGAGACAGTAGAGTGGTCTACAGATGGTTGAGACAGTAGAGTGGTCTATAGATGATTGAGACAGTAGAGTGGTCTATAGATGGTTGAGACAGTAGAGAGGTCTATAGATGTTTGAGACAGTAGAGTGGTCTATAGATGGTTGAGATAATAGAGTGGTCTATAGATGGTTGAGACAATAGAGTGGTCTATAGATGGTTGAGACAGTAGAGTGGTCTATATATGGTTGAGACAGTAGTGTGGTCTACAGATGATTGAGACATTAGAGTGGTCTATAGATGGTTGAGATAATAGAGTGGTCTATAGATGGTTGAGACAATAGAGTGGTCTATAGATGGTTGAGACAGTAGAGTGGTCTATATATGGTTGAGACAGTAGCGTGGTCTACAGATGGTTGAGACAATAGAGTAGTCTATAAATGTTTGAGACAGTAGAGTGGTCTATAGATGGTTGAGACAGTAGAGTGGTCTATAGATGGTTGAAGTAGTAGAGAGCTCTATAGATGGTTGAGACAATAGAGTGGTCTATAGATGGTTGAGACAATAGAGTGGTCTATATATGGTTGAGACAATAGAGTGGTCTATAGATAGTTGAGACAGTAAAGTGGTCTATAGATGGTTGAGACAATAGGGTGGTCTATAGATGATTGAGACAGTAGAGTGGTCTATAGATGGTTGAGACAGTAGAGTGGTCTATAGATTGTTGAGACAGTAGAGTGGTCTATAGATGATTGAGACAGTAGAGTGGTCTATAGATGATTGAGACAATAGAGTGGTCTATAGATAGTTGAGACAATAGAGTGGTCTATAGATGATTGAGACAATAGAGTGGTCTATAGATAGTTGAGACAATAGAATGGTCTATAGATAGTTGAGACAGTAGAGTGGTCTATAGATGGTTGAAACGGTAGAGTGGTCTATAGATGGTTGAGACAGTAGAGTGGTCTATAGATTGTTGAGACAGTAGAGTGGTCTATAGATGTTTGAGACAATAGAGTGGTCTATAGATGGTTGAGACAGTAGAATGGTCAATACATGGTTGAAGTAGTAGAGTGGTCTATAGATGGTTGAGACAGTAGAGTGGTCTATAGATGGTTGAGACAATAGAGTGGTCTATAGATGGTTGAGACTGTTGAGTGGTCTATAGATTGTTGAGACAATAGAGTGGTCTATAGATGGTTGAGACAATCGAGTGGTCTATAGATGTTTGAGACAATAGAGTGGTTTATAGATCGTTGAAGTAGTAGAGTGGTCTATAGATGGTTGAGACAGTAGAGTGGTCTATAGATGGTTGAGACAGTAGAGTGGTCTATAGATGGTTGAGAAAATAGAGTGGTCTATAGATGTTTGAGACAGTAGAGTGTTCTATAGATGGTTGTGACAATAGAGCGGTATATAGATGGTTGAGACAGTAGAGTGGTCTATACATGGTTGAGACAGTAGAGTGGTCTATAGATGGTTGAGACATTAGAGTGGTCTATAGATGGTTGAGACACTAGAGTGGTCTATAGATGGTTGAAGTAGTAGAGTGGTCTATAGATGGTTGAGACAATAGAGTGGTCTATAGATCGTTGAAGTAGTAGAGTGGTCTATAGAAGGTTGAGAGAGTAGAGTAGTCTATATATGTTTGAGACAGTAGAGTGGTCTATAGATATTTGAGATAGTAGAGTGGTCTATAGATGGTTTAGAAAATAGAGTGCTCTATAGATGTTTGAGATAGTAGAGTGGTTTATAGATGGTTGAAGTAGTAGAATGTTCTATAGATGGTTGAGACAGTAGAGTGGTCTATAGATGGTTGAGACAATAGTGTGGTCTATAGATGGTTGAAACCGTAGAGTGGTCTATATATGGTTGAGCCAGTAGAGTGGTCTATAGATGATTGAGACAATAGAGTGGTCTATAGATGGTTGAGACAGTAGAGTGGTCTATAGATGGTTGAGACAATAGAGTGGTCTATAGATGGTTGAGACAGTAGAGTGGTCTATAGATGGTTGAGACAAGAGAGTGCTCTATTAATGGTCGAGACAGAAGAGTGCTCTATAGATGGTTGAAGTAGTAGAATGGTCAATAGATGGTTGAAGTAGTAGAGTGGTCTATAGATCGTTGAGACAAAAGATTGGTCTATAGATGGTTGAAGTATTAGAGTGGTCTATATATGGGTGAGACAGTCGAGTGGCCCGTAGATGGTTGAAGTAGTAGAGTGATCTATAGATGGTTGAAGTAGTAGAGTGGTCTATAGATGGTTGAGACAATAGAGTGGTCTATAGATGGTTGAGACAATAGAGTGGTCTATAGATGGTTGAGACAATAGAGTGGTCTATAGACGGTTGAGACAATAGAGTGGTCTATAGATGGTTGAGACAGTAGAGTGGTCTATAGATGGTTGAGACAGTAGAGTGGTCTATAGATGGTTGAGACAATAGAGTGGTCTATAGACGGTTGAGACAATAGAGTGGTCCATATATGGTTGAGACAGTAGAGTGGTCTATAGATGGTTGAGACAGTAGAGTGGTCTATAGATGGTTGAGACAGTAGAGTGGTCTATAAATGATTGAGACAGTAGAGTGGTCTATAGATGGTTGAGACAGTAGAGTGGTCTATAGATGGTTGAGACATTAGAGTGGTCTATAGATGAGTTTCTTTTATTTGCCACTAGGGCATCAAAAGTGGGACAAGTACAAAGGGGGGAGTTTACACAAAAAGGCGTCCTCAATAAGGAGGAGGCAATAACAAAATATAAAAATAAAATAAGACATAACAAAAAATAAAATTTTTAACAAAATCCTCAATAGAGAGGAGGCGCCTTGGGGGGTCGCACACACCCCCGAAAAAAGTGTGCAACCCTTTTCCTCAGGAGCACAGAGAGGGGGTGCTCCCTCGTTCCTTCCTCTTTTCCACCTACAGGCTTATGTAAAGAGAAGGCCCATTCACACGGGCCATTCTCGCCACTTTCACCCACCTTTCATAAAAACGACTGGGGTGCAGCACCTCTCTCTCCATCCTGATCCTTCTTCCGAAATGATATCGGAAGAAACGGACCAGTTGTTGGCCAGAGAGAAAGGTGCCTGACCTCAGTCCTTTCAGACGCGTCCACCATACAACCTCTTTCGCCATGGCTATTACGCACAGAAACACCGCCTCTGCTTCATCTTTGAAGGGGGGAGGCGGCTTGATCATTACAATAGACTCGGTGGTCAACCGGATCGGTCCCACCCTTGACAGCAGTTGTTCGACATAGCCCCACAGATCGGCTACGCCCGAGCAGTGTACCAATGCGTGTGCAACGGTTTCCTCGTCGCACACGCATCTGGGACAGATCTTTTTGGCGGGGTCCCTACCCGGGCGCCCGTGTCTGTAGAGCCTTTCTCGAACGGGTAAAGCCCCTCGGTAGCACTGCCAGGCCAGGGACTTCTGGAAGTTGTCCATAGGTCCCGGGCTGAATGTCCTACCGAACAGGCTGACCAGTTCGTCCTCCTCCATGTCTAGGGCTTCTCCGAGGGCGTCGTCGCACCTGCTGCGTACCAGCCCTCTATAGAATGTTGCGGTGGAGTCTCCACTGATAACCGGATCCGCCTGCCAGAGGGCGGTGAGCGCCTGGGCACACTCAGTGTGCCAGGCGCCCAGTTTTCTCGGTCTTTGCTTGACCCAGGATTGCAGCTCGGTGAGTGAGACGAGTCTGGGAAAGGTTCGTCTCACAAACGAGGCCCACACCGGTTGTCCGGTGAGGAATACGTAGAGGTGCCGTAGCCTTAATGCGTGTTTACGCATCATTAGCCACGGCATCCCCAGCCCTCCTTTCGAAGGGTGTTGACAGCAGATGGATCTCCTCACCATAGGAGCCCGCCTCTTCCAAAGGAATTGGAAGAGCGCGCGCTCCATCTTGGTGAGGGTTTCCCTTGGGCAGGGCACTACGGTCAGGCGGTAGTAGATGACGGACGCTATATAAGTGTTCGCCACCTCCGCCCGACCTTTCAGGGATAGTTTGCAACTGGCCCACTTCTGGGTCAGCGCAAACACCCTGTTCGTAACCTCCGCCCAGTTTTTCTCCACCTGGAGGTCCGGTCCGAACCAGACCCCGAGCAACTTCACCGGGCCCTCCGTCCAGCGTCCGACGACGCCATCAGAGGGCATCGGTCTGCCCCTCCACGTGCCGAGTTGCAAACCGAGATGGTTGAGACAGTAGTGTGGTCTACAGATGATTGAGACAGTAGAGTGGTCTATAGATGGTTGAGATAATAGAGTGGTCTATAGATGGTTGAGACAATAGAGTGGTCTATAGATGGTTGAGACAGTAGAGTGGTCTACAGATGGTTGAGACAATAGAGTAGTCTATAAATGTTTGAGACAGTAGAGTGGTCTATATATGGTTGAGACAGTAGAGTGGTCTACAGATGGTTGAGACAATAGAGTAGTCTATAAATGTTTGAGACAGTAGAGTGGTCTATAGATGGTTGAAGTAGTAGAGAGGTCTATAGATGGTTGAGACAGTAGAGTGCTTTATACATTGTCGAGACAATAGAGTGGTCAATAGATGGTTGAGACAGTAGAGTGGTCTATAGATTGTTGAGACCGTAGAGTGGTCTATAGATGATTGAGACAGTAGAGTGGTCTATAGATGATTGAGACAATAGAGTGGTCTATAGATGGTTGAGACAATAGAGTAGTCTATAGGTCGTTGAGACAATAGAGTAGTCTATAGATAGCTGAGACAGTAAAGTGGTCTATAGATGGTTGAGACAGTAGAGTGGTCTATAGATGGTTGAGACAGTAGAGTGGTCTATAGATGGTTGAGACAGTAGAGTGGTCTATAGATGGTTGAGACAGTAGAGTGGTCTATAGATGGTTGAGACATTAGAGTGGTCTATAGATGGTTGAGACAGTAGAGTGGTATATAGATTGTTGAGACCGTAGAGTGGTCTATAGATGATTGAGACAGTAGAGTGTTCTATAGATGATTGAGACAATAGAGTGGTCTATAGATGGTTGAGACAATAGAGTGGTCTATAGATCGTCGAAGTAGTAGAGTGGTCTATAGATGGTTGAGACAGTAGAGTGGTCTATAGATGGTTGAGACAGTAGAGTGGTCTATAGATGGTTGAGACAGTAGAGTGGTCTATAGATTGTTGAGACCGTAGAGTGGTCTATAGATGATTGAGACAGTAGAGTGGTCTATAGATGATTGAGACAATAGAGTGGTCTATAGATGGTGGAGACAATAGAGTGGTCTATAGATGGATGAAGTAGTAGAGTGGTCTATAGATGGTTGAAACGGTAGAGTGGTCTATAGATGGTTGAGACATTAGAGTGGTCTATATATGGTTGAGACAATAGAGTGGTCTATAGATGGTTTAGACAGTAGAATGGTCAATAGATGGTTGAAGTAGTAGAGTGGTCTATAGATGGTTGAGACAGTAGAGTGGTCTATAGATGGTTGAGACAGTAGAATGGTCAATAGATGGTTGAAGTAGTAGAGTGGTCTATAGATGGTTGAGACAGTAGAGTGGTCTATAGATGGTTGAGACAGTAGAGTGGTCTATAGATGGTTGAGACAATAGAGTGGTCTATAGATGGTTGAGACAGTAGAATGGTCAATAGATGGTTGAAGTAGTAGAGTGGTCTATAGATGGTTGAGACAGTAGAGTGGTCTATAGATGGTTGAGACAAAAGAGTGGTCTGTAGATCGTTGAAGTAGTAGAGTGGTATATTGATGGTTGAGACAATCGAGTGGTCTATAGATGGTTGAGACAGTAGAGTGGTCTATAGATGGTTGAGACAATAGAGTGGTGGATAGATGGTTGAGACAACAGAGTGGTCTATAGATGGTTGAGACAATAGAGTGGTATATAGATGGTTGAGACAGTAGAGTGGTCTATAGATGGTTAAGACAGTAGAGTGGTCTATAGATGGTTGAGACAATAGAGTGGTCTATAGATCGTCGAAGTAGTAGAGTGGTCTATAGATGGTTGAGACAGTAGAGTGGTCTATAGGTGGTTGAGACAGTAGAGTGGTCTATAGATGGTTGAGACAGTAGAGTGGTCTATAGATGGTTGAGACAGTAGAGTGGTCTATAGATGGTTGAGAAAATAGAGTGGTCTATAGATGTTTGAGACAGTAGAGTGGTCTATAGATGGTTGTGACAATAGAGTGGTATATAGATGGTTGAGACATAGAGTGGTCTATACATGGTTGAGACAGTAGAGTGGTCTATAGATGGTTGAGACATTAGAGTGGTCTATAGATGGTTGAGACACTAGAGTGGTCTATAGATTGTTGAGACATTAGAGTGGTCTATAGCTGGTTGAGACAATAGAGTGGTCTATAGTTGGTTGAGACAATACAGTGGTCTATATATAGTTTAGACAATAGAGTGGTCTATAGATGGTTGAAGTAGTAGAGTGGTCTATATATGGTTGAGACAGTAGAGTGGTCTATAGATGGTTGAGAGAGTAGAGTGGTCTATAGATGGTTGAGACAATAGAGTGGTCTATAGATGGTTGAGACAATAGAGTGGTCTATAGATGGTTGAAGTATTAGAGTGGTCTATAGATGGTTGAGACAGTAGAGTGGTCTATAGATGGTTGAGACAATAGAGTGGTCTATAGACGGTTGAGACAATAGAGTGGTCCATATATGGTTGAGACAGTAGAGTGGTCTATAGATGGTTGAGACAGTAGAGTGGTCTATAGATGGTTGAGACAGTAGAGTGGTCTATAGATGATTGAGACAGTAGAGTGGTCTATAGATGGTTGAGACAGTAGAGTGGTCTATAGATGGTTGAGACATTAGAGTGGTCTATAGATGGTTGAGACAGTAGTGTGGTCTACAGATGATTGAGACAGTAGAGTGGTCTATAGATGGTTGAGATAATAGAGTGGTCTATAGATGGTTGAGACAATAGAGTGGTCTATAGATGGTTGAGACAGTAGAGTGGTCTACAGATGGTTGAGACAATAGAGTAGTCTATAAATGTTTGAGACAGTAGAGTGGTCTATATATGGTTGAGACAGTAGAGTGGTCTACAGATGGTTGAGACAATAGAGTAGTCTATAAATGTTTGAGCCAGTAGAGTGGTCTATAGATGGTTGAAGTAGTAGAGAGGTCTATAGATGGTTGAGACAGTAGAGTGCTTTATACATTGTCGAGACAATAGAGTGGTCTATAGATGGTTGAGACAGTAGAGTGGTCTATAGATTGTTGAGACCGTAGAGTGGTCTATAGATGATTGAGACAGTAGAGTGGTCTATAGATGATTGAGACAATAGAGTGGTCTATAGATGGTTGAGACAATAGAGTAGTCTATAGGTCGTTGAGACAATAGAGTAGTCTATAGATAGCTGAGACAGTAAAGTGGTCTATAGATGGTTGAGACAGTAGAGTGGTCTATAGATGGTTGAGACAGTAGAGTGGTCTATAGATGGTTGAGACAGTAGAGTGGTCTATAGATGGTTGAGACATTAGAGTGGTCTATAGATGGTTGAGACAGTAGAGTGGTCTATAGATTGTTGAGACCGTAGAGTGGTCTATAGATGATTGAGACAGTAGAGTGTTCTATAGATGATTGAGACAATAGAGTGGTCTATAGATGGTGGAGACAATAGAGTGGTCTATAGATGGATGAAGTAGTAGAGTGGTCTATAGATGGTTGAAACGGTAGAGTGGTCTATAGATGGTTGAGACATTAGAGTGGTCTATATATGGTTGAGACAATAGAGTGGTCTATAGATGGTTTAGACAGTAGAATGGTCAATAGATGGTTGAAGTAGTAGAGTGGTCTATAGATGGTTGAGACAGTAGAGTGGTCTATAGATGGTTGAGACAGTAGAATGGTCAATAGATGGTTGAAGTAGTAGAGTGGTCTATAGATGGTTGAGACAGTAGAGTGGTCTATAGATGGTTGAGACAGTAGAGTGGTCTATAGATGGTTGAGACAATAGAGTGGTCTATAGATGGTTGAGACAGTAGAATGGTCAATAGATGGTTGAAGTAGTAGAGTGGTCTATAGATGGTTGAGACAGTAGAGTGGTCTATAGATGGTTGAGACAATAGAGTGGTCTGTAGATCGTTGAAGTAGTAGAGTGGTATATTGATGGTTGAGACAATCGAGTGGTCTATAGATGGTTGAGACAGTAGAGTGGTCTATAGATGGTTGAGACAATAGAGTGGTGAATAGATGGTTGAGACAACAGAGTGGTCTATAGATGGTTGAGACAATAGAGTGGTATATAGATGGTTGAGACAGTAGAGTGGTCTATAGATGGTTAAGACAGTAGAGTGGTCTATAGATGGTTGAGACAATAGAGTGGTCTATAGATCGTCGAAGTAGTAGAGTGGTCTATAGATGCTTGAGACAGTAGAGTGGTCTATAGATGGTTGAGACAGTAGAGTGGTCTATAGATGGTTGAGACAGTAGAGTGGTCTATAGATGGTTGAGACAGTAGAGTGGTCTATAGATTGTTGAGACCGTAGAGTGGTCTATAGATGATTGAGACAGTAGAGTGGTCTATAGATGATTGAGACAATAGAGTGGTCTATAGATGGTGGAGACAATAGAGTGGTCTATAGATGGTTGATGTAGTAGAGTGGTCTATAGATGGTTGAAACGGTAGAGTGGTCTATAGATGGTTGAGACATTAGAATGGTCTATATATGGTTGAGACAATAGAGTGGTCTATAGATGGTTTAGACAGTAGAATGGTCAATAGATGGTTGAAGTAGTAGAGTGGTCTATAGATGGTTGAGACAGTAGAGTGGTCTATAGATGGTTGAGACAGTAGAATGGTCAATAGATGGTTGAAGTAGTAGAGTGGTCTATAGATGGTTGAGACAGTAGAGTGGTCTATAGATGGTTGAGACAGTAGAGTGGTCTATAGATGGTTGAGACAATAGAGTGGTCTATAGATGGTTGAGACAGTAGAATGGTCAATAGATGGTTGAAGTAGTAGAGTGGTCTATAGATGGTTGAGACAGTAGAGTGGTCTATAGATGGTTGAGACAAAAGAGTGGTCTGTAGATCGTTGAAGTAGTAGAGTGGTATATTGATGGTTGAGACAATCGAGTGGTCTATAGATGGTTGAGACAGTAGAGTGGTCTATAGATGGTTGAGACAATAGAGTGGTGAATAGATGGTTGAGACAACAGAGTGGTCTATAGATGGTTGAGACAATAGAGTGGTATATAGATGGTTGAGACAGTAGAGTGGTCTATAGATGGTTAAGACAGTAGAGTGGTCTATAGATGGTTGAGACAATAGAGTGGTCTATAGATCGTCGAAGTAGTAGAGTGGTCTATAGATGGTTGAGACAGTAGAGTGGTCTATAGATGGTTGAGACAGTAGAGTGGTCTATAGATGGTTGAGACAGTAGAGTGGTCTATAGATGGTTGAGACAGTAGAGTGGTCTATAGATGGTTGAGAAAATAGAGTGGTCTATAGATGTTTGAGACAGTAGAGTGGTCTATAGATGGTTGTGACAATAGAGTGGTATATAGATGGTTGAGACATAGAGTGGTCTATACATGGTTGAGACAGTAGAGTGGTCTATAGATGGTTGAGACATTAGAGTGGTCTATAGATGGTTGAGACACTAGAGTGGTCTATAGATTGTTGAGACATTAGAGTGGTCTATAGCTGGTTGAGACAATAGAGTGGTCTATAGTTGGTTGAGACAATACAGTGGTCTATATATAGTTTAGACAATAGAGTGGTCTATAGATGGTTGAAGTAGTAGAGTGGTCTATATATGGTTGAGACAGTAGAGTGGTCTATAGATGGTTGAGAGAGTAGAGTGGTCTATAGATGGTTGAGACAATAGAGTGGTCTATAGATGGTTGAGACAATAGAGTGGTCTATAGACGGTTGAGACAATAGAGTGGTCTATAGATGGTTGAGACAGTAGAGTGGTCTATAGATGGTTGAGACAGTAGAGTGGTCTATAGATGATTGAGACAGTAGAGTGGTCTATAGATGGTTGAGACAGTAGAGTGGTCTATAGATGGTTGAGACATTAGAGTGGTCTATAGATGGTTGAGACAGTAGTGTGGTCTATAGATGGTTGAGATAATAGAGTGGTCTATAGATGGTTGAGACAATAGAGTGGTCTATAGATGGTTGAGACAGTAGAGAGGTCTACAGATGGTTGAGACAATAGAGTAGTCTATAGATGGTTGAGACAGTAGAGAGGTCTACAGATGGTTGAGACAATAGAGTAGTCTATAAATGTTTGAGACAGTAGAGTGGTCTATATATGGTTGAGACAGTAGAGTGGTCTACAGATGGTTGAGACAATAGAGTAGTCTATAAATGTTTGAGACAGTAGAGTGGTCTATAGATGGTTGAAGTAGTAGAGAGGTCTATAGATGGTTGAGACAGTAGAGTGCTTTATACATTGTCGAGACAATAGAGTGGTCTATAGATGGTTGAGACAGTAGAGTGGTCTATAGATTGTTGAGACCGTAGAGTGGTCTATAGATGATTGAGACAGTAGAGTGGTCTATAGATGATTGAGACAATAGAGTGGTCTATAGATGGTTGAGACAATAGAGTAGTCTATAGGTCGTTGAGACAATAGAGTAGTCTATAGATAGCTGAGACAGTAAAGTGGTCTATAGATGGTTGAGACAGTAGAGTGGTCTATAGATGGTTGAGACAGTAGAGTGGTCTATAGATGGTTGAGACAGTAGAGTGGTCTATAGATGGTTGAGACAGTAGAGTGGTCTATAGATGGTTGAGACATTAGAGTGGTCTATAGATGGTTGTGACAGTAGAGTGGTCTATAGATTGTTGAGACCGTAGAGTGGTCTATAGATGATTGAGACAGTAGAGTGTTCTATAGATGATTGAGACAATAGAGTGGTCTATAGATGGTGGAGACAATAGAGTGGTCTATAGATGGATGAAGTAGTAGAGTGGTCTATGGATGGTTGAAACGGTAGAGTGGTCTATAGATGGTTGAGACATTAGAGTGGTCTATATAAGGTTGAGACAATAGAGTGGTCTATAGATGGTTTAGACAGTAGAATGGTCAATAGATGGTTGAAGCAGTAGAGTGGTCTATAGATGGTTGAGACAGTAGAGTGGTCTATAGATGGTTGAGACAGTAGAATGGTCAATATATGGTTGAAGTAGTAGAGTGGTCTATAGATGGTTGAGACAGTAGAGTGGTCTATAGATGGTTGAGACAGTAGAGTGGTCTATAGATGGTTGAGACAATAGAGTGGTCTATAGATGGTTGAGACAGTAGAATGGTCAATAGATGGTTGAAGTAGTAGAGTGGTCTATAGATGGTTGAGACAGTAGAGTGGTCTATAGATGGTTGAGACAATAGAGTGGTCTGTAGATCGTTGAAGTAGTAGAGTGGTATATTGATGGTTGAGACAATCGAGTGGTCTATAGATGGTTGAGACAGTAGAGTGGTCTATAGATGGTTGAGACAATAGAGTGGTGAATAGATGGTTGAGACAACAGAGTGGTCTATAGATGGTTGAGACAATAGAGTGGTATATAGATGGTTGAGACAGTAGAGTGGTCTATAGATGGTTAAGACAGTAGAGTGGTCTATAGATGGTTGAGACAATAGAGTGGTCTATAGATCGTCGAAGTAGTAGAGTGGTCTATAGATGGTTGAGACAGTAGAGTGGTCTATAGATGGTTGAGACAGTAGAGTGGTCTATAGATGGTTGAGACAGTAGAGTGGTCTATAGATGGTTGAGACAGTAGAGTGGTCTATAGATTGTTGAGACCGTAGAGTGGTCTATAGATGATTGAGACAGTAGAGTGGTCTATAGATGATTGAGACAATAGAGTGGTCTATAGATGGTGGAGACAATAGAGTGGTCTATAGATGGATGATGTAGTAGAGTGGTCTATAGATGGTTGAAACGGTAGAGTGGTCTATAGATGGTTGAGACATTAGAGTGGTCTATATATGGTTGAGACAATAGAGTGGTCTATAGATGGTTTAGACAGTAGAATGGTCAATAGATGGTTGAAGTAGTAGAGTGGTCTATAGATGGTTGAGACAGTAGAGTGGTCTATAGATGGTTGAGACAGTAGAATGGTCAATAGATGGTTGAAGTAGTAGAGTGGTCTATAGATGGTTGAGACAGTAGAGTGGTCTATAGATGGTTGAGACAGTAGAGTGGTCTATAGATGGTTGAGACAATAGAGTGGTCTATAGATGGTTGAGATAGTAGAATGGTCAATAGATGGTTGAAGTAGTAGAGTGGTCTATAGATGGTTGAGACAGTAGAGTGGTCTATAGATGGTTGAGACAAAAGAGTGGTCTGTAGATCGTTGAAGTAGTAGAGTGGTATATTGATGGTTGAGACAATCGAGTGGTCTATAGATGGTTGAGACAGTAGAGTGGTCTATAGATGGTTGAGACAATAGAGTGGTGAATAGATGGTTGAGACAACAGAGTGGTCTATAGATGGTTGAGACAATAGAGTGGTATATAGATGGTTGAGACAGTAGAGTGGTCTATAGATGGTTAAGACAGTAGAGTGGTCTATAGATGGTTGAGACAATAGAGTGGTCTATAGATCGTCGAAGTAGTAGAGTGGTCTATAGATGGTTGAGACAGTAGAGTGGTCTATAGATGGTTGAGACAGTAGAGTGGTCTATAGATGGTTGAGACAGTAGAGTGGTCTATAGATGGTTGAGACAGTAGAGTGGTCTATAGATGGTTGAGAAAATAGAGTGGTCTATAGATGTTTGAGACAGTAGAGTGGTCTATAGATGGTTGTGACAATAGAGTGGTATATAGATGGTTGAGACATTAGAGTGGTCTATAGATGGTTGAGACACTAGAGTGGTCTATAGATTGTTGAGACATTAGAGTGGTCTAAAGCTGGTTGAGACAATAGAGTGGTCTATAGTTGGTTGAGACAATACAGTGGTCTATATATAGTTTAGACAATAGAGTGGTCTATAGATGGTTGAAGTAGTAGAGTGGTCTATATATGGTTGAGACAGTAGAGTGGTCTATAGATGGTTGAGAGAGTAGAGTGGTCTATAGATGGTTGAGACAATAGAGTGGTCTATAGATGGTTGAGACAATAGAGTGGTCTATAGACGGTTGAGACAATAGAGTGGTCTATAGATGGTTGAGACAGTAGAGTGGTCTATAGATGGTTGAGACAGTAGAGTGCTCTATAGATGATTGAGACAGTAGAGTGGTCTATAGATGGTTGAGACAGTAGAGTGGTCTATAGATGGTTGAGACATTAGAGTGGTCTATAGATGGTTGAGACAGTAGTGTGGTCTATAGATGGTTGAGATAATAGAGTGGTCTATAGATGGTTGAGACAATAGAGTGGTCTATAGATGGTTGAGACAGTAGAGAGGTCTACAGATGGTTGAGACAATAGAGTAGTCTATAGATGGTTGAGACAGTAGAGAGGTCTACAGATGGTTGAGACAATAGAGTAGTCTATAAATGTTTGAGACAGTAGAGTGGTCTATATATGGTTGAGACAGTAGAGTGGTCTACAGATGGTTGAGACAATAGAGTAGTCTATAAATGTTTGAGACAGTAGAGTGGTCTATAGATGGTTGAAGTAGTAGAGAGGTCTATAGATGGTTGAGACAGTAGAGTGCTTTATACATTGTCGAGACAATAGAGTGGTCTATAGATGGTTGAGACAGTAGAGTGGTCTATAGATTGTTGAGACCGTAGAGTGGTCTATAGATGATTGAGACAGTAGAGTGGTCTATAGATGATTGAGACAATAGAGTGGTCTATAGATGGTTGAGACAATAGAGTAGTCTATAGGTCGTTGAGACAATAGAGTAGTCTATAGATAGCTGAGACAGTAAAGTGGTCTATAGATGGTTGAGACAGTAGAGTGGTCTATAGATGGTTGAGACAGTAGAGTGGTCTATAGATGGTTGAGACAGTAGAGTGGTCTATAGATGGTTGAGACAGTAGAGTGGTCTATAGATGGTTGAGACATTAGAGTGGTCTATAGATGGTTAAGACAGTAGAGTGGTCTATAGATTGTTGAGACCGTAGAGTGGTCTATAGATGATTGAGACAGTAGAGTGTTCTATAGATGATTGAGACAATAGAGTGGTCTATAGATGGTGGAGACAATAGAGTGGTCTATAGATGGATGAAGTAGTAGAGTGGTCTATGGATGGTTGAAACGGTAGAGTGGTCTATAGATGGTTGAGACATTAGAGTGGTCTATATATGGTTGAGACAATAGAGTGGTCTATAGATGGTTTAGACAGTAGAATGGTCAATAGATGGTTGAAGCAGTAGAGTGGTCTATAGATGGTTGAGACAGTAGAGTGGTCTATAGATGGTTGAGACAGTAGAATGGTCAATAGATGGTTGAAGTAGTAGAGTGGTCTATAGATGGTTGAGACAGTAGAGTGGTCTATAGATGGTTGAGACAGTAGAGTGGTCTATAGATGGTTGAGACAATTGAGTGGTCTATAGATGGTTGAGACAGTAGAGTGGTCTATAGCTGGTTGACACAGTAGAGTGGTCTATAGATGGTTGAGACAGTAGGGTGGTCTATAGATGGTTGAAGTAGTAGAGAGGTCTATAGATGGTTGAGATAGTAGAGTGGTCTATAGCTGGTTGAGACAGTAGAGTGGTCTATAGATGGTTGAGACAGTAGCGTAGTCTATAGATGGTTGAGACAGTAGAGTGGTCTATAGATGGTTGAGACAGTAGAGTGGTCTATAGATGGTTGAGACAGTAGGGTGGTCTATAGATGGTTGAAGTAGTAGAGAGGTCTATAGATGGTTGAGATAGTAGAGTGGTCTATAGCTGGTTGAGACAGTAGAGTGGTCTATAGATGGTTGAGACAGTAGCGTAGTCTATAGATGGTTGAGACAGTAGAGTGGTCTATAGATGGTTGAGACAATAGAGTGGTCTATAGTAGGTTGAGACAATAGAGTGGTCTATAGATGGTTGATACAGTAGAGTGTTCTATAGATGGTTGAGACAGTAGAGTGGTCTATAGCTGGTTGAGACAGTAGAGTGGTCTATAGATGGTTGAGACAGTAGAGTAGTCTATAGATGGTTGAGACAGTAGAGTGGTCTATAGATGGTTGAGACAGTAGAGTGGTCTATAGCTGGTTGAGACAGTAGAGTGGTCTATAGATGGTTGAGACAATAGAGTGGTCTATAAATGGTTGAGACAGTAGAGTGGTCTATACATGGTTGAGACAGTAGAGTGGTCTATAGATGGTTGAGACAGTAGAGTAGTCTATAGATGGTTGAGACAGTAGAGTGGTCTATAGATGGTTGAGACAATAGAGTGGTCTATAGATGGTTGATACAGTAGAGTGGTCTATAGATGGTTGAGACAATAGAGTGGTCTATAGATGGTTGATACAGTAGAGTGGTCTATAGATGGTTGAGACAATAGAGTGGTCTATAGATGGTTGAGACAGTAGCGTAGTCTATAGATGGTTGAGACAGTAGAGTGGTCTATAGATGGTTGAGACAGTAGAGTGGTCTATAGATGGTTGAGACAGTAGGGTGGTCTATAGATGGTTGAAGTAGTAGAGAGGTCTATAGATGGTTGAGATAGTAGAGTGGTCTATAGCTGGTTGAGACAGTAGAGTGGTCTATAGATGGTTGAGACAGTAGCGTAGTCTATAGATGGTTGAGACAGTAGAGTGGTCTATAGATGGTTGAGACAATAGAGTGGTCTATAGTAGGTTGAGACAATAGAGTGGTTTATAGATGGTTGATACAGTAGAGTGTTCTATAGATGGTTGAGACAGTAGAGTGGTCTATAGCTGGTTGAGACAGTAGAGTGGTCTATAGATGGTTGAGACAGTAGAGTAGTCTATAGATGGTTGAGACAGTAGAGTGGTCTATAGATGGTTGAGACAGTAGAGTGGTCTATAGCTGGTTGAGACAGTAGAGTGGTCTATAGATGGTTGAGACAATAGAGTGGTCTATAAATGGTTGAGACAGTAGAGTGGTCTATACATGGTTGAGACAGTAGAGTGGTCTATAGATGGTTGAGACAGTAGAGTAGTCTATAGATGGTTGAGACAGTAGAGTGGTCTATAGATGGTTGAGACAATAGAGTGGTCTATAGATGGTTGATACAGTAGAGTGGTCTATAGATGGTTGAGACAATAGAGTGGTCTATAGATGGTTGAGACAGTAGAGTGTTCTATAGATGGTTGAGACAGTAGAGTGGTCTATAGATGGTTGAGACAATAGAGTGGTCTATAGATGGTTGAGACAGTAGAGTGGTCTATAGATGGTTGAGACAATAGAGTGCTCTATAGATGGTTGAGACAGTAGAGTGGTCTATAGATGGTTGAGACAGTAGAGTGGTCTATAGATGGTTGAGACAATAGAGTGGTCTATAGATGGTTGATACAGTAGAGTGTTCTACAGATGGTTGAGACAGTAGAGTGGTCTATAGCTTGTTGAGACAGTAGAGTGGTCTATAGATGGTTGAGACATTAGAGTAGTCTATAGATGGTTGAGACATTAGAGTGGTCTATAAATGGTTGAGACATGAGAGTGGTGTATACGGGATATGGTAGAACCTGTAGCGGTGGAGACACCCTGCTTTCTTGGCCACCGGACCACATCCCTATTCACTGTTATCGGAGCGGAATTGGCCGCCCGCAGGTGCGAGCCCCACGAGGTGGATTAGCTGTTATAGCGGATATCCCTCATCGTACTCTGGGGCAATGCATTCCTTATCCTGTTGGCCGGGTCCAGAGGTGCGGGCGGGGCGGGGGGGGGGGGGGTAATTAGTTGATAGTGGAGGATACTTGTTCGGATGTCACTTTCACACATGCATCGAATGTCTTTTTAACTGTTGTATAAAAAATTGTTCCTTCCTTTGGCACAAGGCCACCAATTATTCCAGTGTATTACTGGTACTTTATTTTATCGACACCGTAAGGATGAAAGGCACAGTTAACCTCGGCGGGATTTGAACTCAGACCATAAAGAGCCGTAACTCTTTGTTGCATAGCATGGCGTCCGACCCTCTAGCGATACTGCCAATATAAATAATATTTCATTCTATGAAATGTGTACCGTCTCATAAAAGCAACAACAAAAAGCTACCATGATTAGATAAAATAGATTATATGTTATCTGTATTCGAACGTATCAATAGATAAATGGAAATGAAGAAACAGTGACAGCTATGTTTTCAATGGTGACCATGGCTACGTGATGGTTTCATTACGCAACCACTCACACGATATCATCAGACACCACCTTGTGTAATAAGGTTACGTTTCCGAGGCAATCTAATCTAAAGACAAGGAAACAGACAGAAGTGATGTTTTCATAGCCGAAGTCCGAAGCCATTTTCTTATATATATGTGTGTGTGTACACACACACACGCACACACACGCACACACACACACACATACATATATACAGAGAGAGAGAGAGAGAGAGAGAGAGAGAGAATGAGATAACACCGCTAGCAGAAAACGTTGACTGTTGGTCTAAATGAAAACATTTTAGAACATTCTAAATAAAACTTGCACTAATTTTAAAAGGAGTGCAACGACTTTGTGACAGACAGGTAAAAATGCAGTACAATCAGTATAATATAGATTATTGTTTGTATTATTTTTGTTATTATAATTATTTTTATTATTATTTATTATCATCATCATAAAGGCGGTGAATTAGCAGCATCGGTAGAGCGTCAGACACCCTGCTTTGTAGCATAGAGTCACGGCCCTTTACGTTGTGAGTTCAAATCCCGCCAAGGTTAACTTCGCCTTTCATCCTTACGGGGTCGATAAAATAAAGTACCAGCAATACACTGGGATAATTGCTGTCCTTGTGCCAAATGTAGAAACAATTATTATCATCATAATTGTTGTTGTTATTACTATTATAATTCATTTTGCAGGCATTTGGATGTGATTCCAGATTTCCCCCGGACCATTATGGAAATGATCTAGCTTGTAGTGTAAACGTATAGAAATATGTCAGGATCAGAAGGAATTGTAACCAGTGCCGGATTAAGGACAAACGAGGCCCTGCGCTAGTTAAGTTATGAGGCTCTGTGATAGTTAAGTTATGAGGCCCTGTGCTAGTTAAGTTATGAGGCCCCGTGATAGTTCAGTTATGAGGCCCTGTGTTAATTAAGTTATGAGGCCCTGTCATAGTTAAGTTATGAGGCCCTGTGATAGTTAAGTTATGAGGCTCTGTGATAGTTAAGTTATGAGGCCCTGTGACAGTTAAGTTATGAGGCTCTGTGATAGTTAAGTTATGAGGCTCTGTGCTAGTTAAGTTATGAGGCCCCGTAATAGTTCAGTTATGTGATTGTTAAGTTATGAGGCCCCTTTGAACGTTTGACATTTGAAAAACATTGGAAAAATTAATTGTGAAAAATTTGTTGGCAGAAGATGAGTTCCCCTAGCCAATGGGGCCTTATGCTGAAGCAAACCCAAGCACAATGGTAAAACTGGTACTGATTGCAACTAAATGTTTTTATACCGAATATTTGCACACCCACTGAATAAAATATTTACTTTATAAACGTTTATCTTCTTTTAACTTCAAGCCTCTAAATTAAATGACAACCCGCAGAGAGACCCTCTACATGCTCTCTCGACTTGCTGAATATACCATCCAGATACCACCTAAGTAACATTATACCACATTAGAAAATTTAATTTATATATATATAATATATATATATATATATATATACACACACACACACACGCACACGCACACGCACACACACACGTGAAGGCGCATGGCTTAGTGGTTACGCAGTAGGCTTGCAATCGAAAGGTTGTGAGTTCAATTCTCGGACCGGGTGATGTGTTGTTTCCTTGAGCAAGACACTTTATTTCACGTTGCTCCAGTTTGCTCAGCTGAAAATGAGTACCAGCAATAGCTGTAGGTTTAACCCTGCGATGGACTGGAGTCCTGTCCAGCGGGTAGTCTTGTACTCTCAGTCGCTTCACGCCATGAAACCGGGATAAGCACCGGCCAAATAAGCCTTCTGGCTTAAGACAGACTTTAGACTTACGGCCTGCCCGCCCAGCCAGTGGGATGGCGTCATCGTACAGCTAAAACAGCACGTGCTGTGACACACACACACACACACACACACACACACACACGCACGCACGCACATTTATAAAGTCGTGTACCAAGCAACTAAAGTGTATGATAAAGCTATATATACAGAATAGAGGTAACCGTGACTGCATAAAATTGTATACAAATTGTTTTTCTCATTTTTAGTATATGTAAACATCCCAAATATACGCAGATCCCTGTGAATTGGAAAAATAATAAACATCTTTAACCATCAGTGTGTACATCATAGAAACAACTAAAATGAAATACGTAACCGAGGGGATTATATACTCTATCATTTATACCAGTATCCTGATGTAGACGTACTAATAGATTTTAAAAAAATTGTCTAAAATTATAAAGAATCCAAGAAAAACGCGTCTGAAAACATAGCTTGCCATTACCTCCACAAATCTTACAATGTATTTGAAGTACATACTTGGAGAAAGCTTATCTTTCATGGACGTCGATAAGTGAAGAGGACCAAATAATTAGTTATACGAGAGTTATTAATAAGAACATATTTCTTATTTTAAATTTATTACCTGTAATTTACTGCACATAGTTTATATATATCCTCCACCAGTACATCTTATTCAGCTAAATACGCCATATATCGAAAGTATCTTCTTCATTTTATCGCTTCTCGGCATTTTGGCTAAGATAAAAGTGTATTATCTGTTTCTATCAGCTTAATATCAACTTGATATGTTCCTAATATAGGAACTCTGATGTTAAACTGATTTTTCTTTACCATCGAAGATGATGGAGCTTGCTCCAGCTTTGTCATGTGTTGACCTGGTATTGAAGTACATCCAGGATTTAGCCCATCACCTTAAGTGAGATATATTAAATAAAAAAATTAGACTACTATCTCAAATAACTAATGAAGTATATTTATTTTAATAACACGATTCGTGTTCCTTTCCACTAAGCAATTAACCAGCAAATATTTACCGTAAACATAGCCGCACATATCACACTCTGGCGAGGAGATGGTGAGAACCTATTTAAAAATACACCTGTTTCTTACCATAATAAAAATAATACTTTCATTGCTAATAAATATTTTTTTAAAAAGCCCATAATTATACAAAAACCACGAGCAACTCGTCTCAAAATACAGCTTGCGGATTCATATACAAATTTTACAATGTATTTGAAGTACATATTTGAAGAAAGCTTGTCTTTCATGGACTTCGACAAATGAAGAGAAGAAAATCATTAGATATACGAGAGTTATGAATAAGAAAATATTTCTTATTCCAAATTTGTTACATGTAATTTACTGCATATATTTTTTACGTGCTTGAAGCCCTTGTGGTCATTTCCTCAGAGCATCTAAGTGTAAATCATGAATATTCTTGATCCCAGGGCTTCGCATTGAAGATGTGCAAACGCCGAAGAAGACTAAAATAAGTTTGAATGTTAATAGTTGTAAATATTGATTTCTTTATTAGCCACAAGGGCGCAACAAGAAAGGGGACAATACAAAGACATGCCGGGGATTTTACATACAGTCGTGTAAAAAATATAAAAACAAACAATTTCAACAATCGAAATCCCCAATAGGGGGGAGGCGCCACAAATGGGTTGTTTAATACCCCGTCGATAGAACAACCCTCAACTCAAGGAGCGTGTTGTGCAAGTGCTCCTTTCTTCCTTTTGCTCTCTTCCTCAACCTACAGGCTTATAAACAGAGAAGGCCCAATCACTCGGGCCATTTTCGCTTCATTCACCCACCTTTCAGTAAATTTACTGGGGTGCAGTGCCTCTCTCTCCACCCTGATTCTCCTTCTAAAGTGATACTTAAAGAATGGAATCAATTGTTGTCCGGAGAGAAAGGCATCTGTCCTCAGTCCTCTCAACCTCGTCCACCATATAACTTCTTTCACCATAGCCACCGTACAGAGGAAAACCGCCTCTCTTTCGTTTTTGAAAGAGTCTGGCGGTTTGATCCTTACTATGGATTCGGCAGTCAACTGTATTTGTCCCATACGCGACAGCAGTTGTTCTGCATAGTTCCACAGGTCGCTTACGCCCGGGCAGTGTACAATTGCGTGCAGAACTGTTTCAATGTCCTGCGCACATCTTGGACACGTCCTCTTGGAAGGATCCCTGCCAGGGCGTCCGTGCCTGTAGATCTTGTCACGAACCGGTAGAGCTCCTCGGTAGCACTGCCAGGCCAGGGACCTCTGGAAGTTGTACATAGGTCCCGGGCGGAAAGTCCTACCAAACATACTGGTGAGCTCATCGTCTTCGACGCCCAGAGTCTCTCCGAGCACGTCGTCGCCCTTGTAACGTACAATCCCTCTATAGAATGTCGAAGTGGAGTATCCACTGATTGCTGCGCCCGCTTGCCAGAGGACTGTGAGCGCCTGAGCGCATTCAATGTGCCAGGCGCCCATCGTTTTCGGTCTTTTCTTCACCCAGGACTGTAGCTCCGTTAGCGAGACGAGCTGTGGGAAAGCCTGTCTCACAAACGGTGCCCACACCGGTTGGGGGTCGGTGAGGAATACCTGGAGATGCCGCAGCCTCAGCGCATGTTTGCGCATCATCAGCCACGGCATTCCCAGCCCTCCGTTGGAAGGGTGCTGACAGCAGACGGATCTCCTCACCAGCGGAGCCTGCTTCTTCCACAGAAACTGGAAGAGCATGCGTTCCATCTTGGCGAGGTGTTCACGGGGACAAGGCACGACAGTCAAGCGGTAGTAGATGACGGACGCTATGAAAGTGTTCGCCACCTCCGCTCGACCTTTCAAGGACAGTTTGCACTCTGCCCACTTCTGAGTGAGTGCAAACACCTTGGCCGTGACCTCGTTCCAGTTTTTCTCCACCTGGAGGTCTGGACCGAACCAGACCCCGAGCAATTTCACCGGTCCGTCCGTCCAGCGTCCAACGACGCTGTCGGATGTCATCGGTTTGCCTCTCCACGTACCGAGTTGCAAACCGACAGACTTGTCTGGGTTTAGTTTTGCTCCCGTCAGCGTTTCGTATTCTTTCAGTATGTTGCCGATCACCCCGATTTCCGAGGTGCTCGACACCATTACTGTCACGTCGTCGGCATAAGCCGACGCCGCTTTGCGCAGTCCCGGTTCTAGGGGGATGCCCTGCAACAGCTCCAATTTCCGCAGTAGTGGCTCTAGAGTCAATACATACAGAATGGAGGAGAGAGGGCATCCCTGTCGAATGGAACGCATGATTGCGAACGGCTCCGATAGGTAGCCGTTCACCTTGACCCTCGAGCAGATGCTGGTGTGCATCGCCTCGATCCATCCTCTGAACACGGGACCGAAACCGGCCGCCTTGAGAAATTTTACAATGTATTTGAAGTACATATTTGAAGAAAGCTTGTCTTTCATGGACTTCGACAAATGAAGAGAAGAAAATCATTAGATATACGAGAGTTATGAATAAGAAAATATTTCTTATTCCAAATTTGTTACATGTAATTTATTGCATATATTATTTACGTGCTTGAAGCCCTTGTGGTCATTTCTCAGAGCATCTAAGTGTAAATCATGAATATTCTTGATCCCAGGGCTTCGCATTGAAGATGTGCAAACGCCGAAGAAGACTAAAATAAGTTTGAATGTTAATAGTTGTAAATATTGTTACTAAGACAGTACGGAAGTTAGATTCTAATTAACAGTGAAGTCTATCAGAGACCAAATTCCTGTGATTTAATGGGTTTTTGTTTTGTTAGTTGACATTTTTACTGGTCTGAACAAAACAAATGAATGAAACCCTCTGAATGTAACAACCATTCAGACTAGAAAATAATCTTATTTCTCACTTGAAAATGTCAACTTTAATTTCAGGCCATGTCGAAACAATATTTATCTATGGTTGTGGCTGTTTTGTTTGTTTCCAAATCAAATACTGCATCTGTGTGAATCATCTATTGACCTTTTACAACACCATGCACTATTTCCTCTCTATTTAAGCTCCTAAATAAACCACTATGTAGATATCTCTATTATGTCATTCTACAATTAAAAAAACAAAACAAGAATTATGACATCTGCAGACAAAAATGTCTTTTATCCAATAGCCCCACAATATCATATTTCTTGATTAAATGTTTTCAGTGACAACATGAAATCAGTATAAATGCCCTACTCACTCTAATATCTTCACTTACACCTACTTATCCACTTGCTCAGGAGAATCTCTATAACTTATGGGCACACACATATTATTTGATCAAACAGTTTAATTAACAATGAAAACAAAGTATTTATGATAACAAGAAAGCCTACTGAAGTAGCAAGGAATTAAAGTTAGGCCTTACATCGAACTTTACCGAAACAATAACCATGGTAATATTTATTTATAGCAACATAAACCTCCATTCCAAGCGGAAAATTGGCAGAGTCGTTAGATAGAATGCTTTGCGGTATTCATTTCGACTCCCTACTCTCTGTGTTCAAATCCCGCCGAGGTCAACTTTGCCTTTCATCCATTCGAGGTCGATAAAAAAATTACCAGTCTAGTACTGGGGTCTTTTCTTCCTCTATATCCCTTTCTCATTTCCATACACTCACTCTCTTTATCCTTCTCACGAAGAAATCTGTTCTATTCAGACCTGGAGTTTTAAAATGCATAGAAACACCGCATGTCAATACGGCGCCCCGACGACCCCGTCAGAAGTTACGAAACCATGCATGCATGCAAACCTACATTCAGTGACTCAAGTTTTATGCTACTTCAAATTTATGCCTTAGATAAACAAAATGGAGTGATAAGTTAACTGTATGCTGTGTATTGGGATTATTTTTTGAGCTCCAGTATATCACCAGTAGCAGCAGGCTACACTAATTCATAGGCTTGGCGAGTTCAAGTGCTAATGAGCTCATATATCTCTAGAAATAGAAAGGTGCTGCTAATATCAATATTTCTATTATCCTTCTACCTTTCACTCACTATATCTATCACAGCTCTCTCTCTCTCTTCCATCTCTCCCATTCTGTATCTCTCTCTCTCTAATTTTCCCCTCTCTTTCATCACTACAGCCTCCAATAATATGCACTTGTTCAACTTTAAGCAGCTTCTTCTCTTATACATCTCATTCTGTAGGTTTATCTTGTTCAGAATGTTTATAATTAAAAACAATAACCAAGTTACTTACTTGTGACGGCATGAAAGCTAATGGTTAGGGTGTTGGGCTCACGATCCTAATGTCGTCGGTTAGATTTCTGAACTAGGTGGAACCTTTTTTTTTTACTTAAGTAAAACACTTCATTTATTTGAAAGCACAAGAAAGCATCGGCTGCTTCAGCAATGCATGAATAGGTCACTTTCATTTTTTCTCTTATCTTTGTGATAGGTTCAAGAACAAACGTAGAACTGCATTGTTTTATACTTATTCTCACACAAAGAGCTTCTGAGAGTTTGGAAGATTACCTATACATGGTTTAGAAGAATAAGGTATATCTGTAGACAGGTTACAATTGGTTTCTTTACTTTATCAGCAAACAGAAAGTGGCTACGAAAAGATTACTACATATAGAACAGAAAAAAATAAGGATAAAGATTATTAGACAGCACGGCCTACATACTCTAAAGAAAACTAATTTCAATATCAATAAAAATTCCACCTGCATGAACAATGCTTGCAATAACAACATTCGCATACACACACGACTGTGCAGCACTAAATGAAAAGTATTTTTGAGAATGGGAGTTTTACTTGATGCACCATTGAAATAGATATACTCAACGCAATCAATCACAAAAAAGTGATGGCTTAGCAAATTATATTAACCCACACAGCTTGGCCTTGCTTAAGAAGAAAATTTACGTATTTGTACATGATTAAAAATTGGCAGGTACTTTCACTTGCATTTCAAACAGCATCTGGAAAGGGATGTGTTTAGTGTGTGGAGAAAAATACTCGTTATCCAATGCAGTAAAGCCTGTCTGCCTGGTATCTAGAACTGATGAGAATATCAGTGAAAAGACAAGCTAAAATTATGAGGCACACATTCACTTTTATATTTGTAGATTAATGCTTGAGCCAAAGAAACACAAAAGTGAAGGTCAGGGTAATGGGTCATGGCATTGACTTCTGGCTCGTTCTCAGCTTTGCATCGCAGTATAATGGGTGATCACTTCAGGGTGACAAGAGAAGACGTATGATTGGAGGTAATCAGTGTTGACTTACAAGTCCCAGTGACTTCTGAAAATTAGGGAGCTGAACTATAACTATGTTTAGTGGAGGGGAGCAGAAACAAATGACATGACAATGATGGTGCAGGGGCAAAAAGCCCATTTTCTGTCACTGTTGTTGTAAGAAAGTCCCAGAAGAGTGGGAAAAGTGGACAGGAAAAGAAGGCGATGGAGACCAAGAAAAGCAACAACAGGCATCATTCTTTAGAACAGGAGTTCTCAACCTGGACTCTGTGGAAACTTAGGATTCCGTATCAATAATTTTTGTTTTTATAGCAAGATTTTACTGCTGTTCTAATGCTTATTGCAGTGATAGGTTTTAAGTCCCGTTATCTTTTTGTTCATCTGTGAAGGATCCATGAAAAGGTCGGAGCTCTTGCTGTAGAGCACCATTGGTCATAACGACGATAACAACAACAGCAATAATAATAATAATGGTTCCTGATATAGGCACACGGCCAACAATGTTTTGGGCGGGGAAAGTCGATTAAATCGACCCCTGACCGTAAAGGGACGTAACTCTATGCTGCAAAGCATAGTGTCCGATGCTCTATCGATGCTACCAATTCACCACCCTTAATAATGATTTTTTATTTAGGCAAAAGGCCAACAATTTTGGGGGAGGGGAAAGTTGATTAAATGGACCACAGTGCGTTACTGGTACTTTATTTTATCGACCCCGTAAGGATGAAAGATAAAGCTAACCTCCGCGGGATTTGAACTCAGAATGTAAAGAGCCGTAACTCTATGCTGCTAAGCATGTTGTCCAACGCTCTACAGACACTGTTAATCTACTGCCCTTATCATCATCATCATCATCATCATCACTTTAATAATAATGATTTCTATTATAGGCACAAGGCCAGTAATTTGTGGGGAGGGGACAGTCAATTAAATTGACCCCAATACGTTACTGGTACTTTATTTTATCGACCCCGTAAGGATGAAAGGCAAAGATAACCTCGACGGAATTTGAACTCAGAGCACAAAGGGCCATAACTCTATGCTGCAAAGCATGGCGTCCGACCCTCTACCGTTACTGCCAATCCACCAATAATAAAATTACAATAGATACGTCCCACCCTATAGTTGATTAATTAATCCCAACATAAATGTCTCTTATCAATAATATTGATCGTTTCTATATTAGGCGTCCATCACCACCATTCTCATCACTCTTATATCACCCACACCATTCTCAAGTCACGAGATCCAATCAGTCAACTATAAATACCTACATGAGTGTCGTCACACGATGTTATAGTAACAGGACAGAGACTTGAGGTGAGTGGTAAAACTCTAAAAATATTTCTAAATCAAGTTGGTGGTGGTGGGGCAGGGTGAGGTGCTTGCTGTTGACTTTGCCTTTCATCCTTACGGGGTCGATCAAATAAAGTACCAGTAATGCACTGGGTAATTTGCTGGCCTTGTGCCTAAAGTAGAAACAATTATTAATATTATTATTATTACCACCACAAAACAGAAAAAAATTCTGTGAACAAATAACCGCAATGTTAAATTAAAACGACAGCAACAACTAAAACGACAACAACAACAACAACTCCAACGACAGCAACTACTACTACCGAGGTTCCACTGTATATACATTTGACAAAAGTTTTATTTTTTGACCACATTATTTTTTATCCCAGATTTAATTACGTTTACTTGAGTATATATCTTCCAAAGAGAGCAACTATCTACGTGTTTCTTCTTAGCTTCTTCAGTGAACTTTAAGCTGATACAGAATTTGATAATAACCCTTGACATCTTATTTCTGGTGCTATAAATGGTCATTTCGTTCAACATGTATGCACGTGTGTGATTGTGTGTGAGAAAGATCTTAAGGATCTACATATAGACATAGAATGTATTGTTTTCAGTTGCATACTTTCGTTCAGTAAGTCTTTCATTAGTAGATAATATAATTATATATTATTTATCAAGGCTTCCGGTACCAAGGAGCTTTAGGGACCCTAAATAATTTGTTTCAATATGGTTTGGTTTCTAAATATGTTAGTATGATCATGTTTTTAATTTCTTTCTTAGTCTCGTATTGATGATAAAAAAGTGTGAACTAATAATGATTTCTACTATAGGCACAAGGCCAGCAATTTTATTTTGGTGTGTGTTTGTGTGTGTGTGTGTGTGTGTGTATGTGAGTCGATTAAATCGACCCCAGTGCAATACTGGTGTTATATTTTATCAACCCCGTAAGGATGAAAGACAAAGCTAACCTCGGCGGGACTTGAACTCAGAATGTAAAGGGACATAACTCTATGCCACGAAGCAGGGTGTCCGACGCTCTACTGATTCTACCATTCCACCGCCCTTAATGTGATCTAATAATAATAATATACATATACAGTTTATATACTTAATCTCTCTCCTATAATCCCCAAACTGTAACGGAAGCTCTGCTTAAATATTATATATTATAGATTGTATATAGTTGACTGATGGCTTAGATGTTTGCATTACAATCATAAGGTTCCTGGTTCAGTCTCACGACATAGTATCTTGGGCAAGTGTAATTTACTATAGCCTCAAATCGACCCCAACTTAGTGAGTGAAAGTGGACAGATGAAAAACTGTAAGCTCATCGGAGGGATTGTACATGTTATACATTCTTGCTGATTAATTTCATGAGCAGGCTGTTCCATTGGTCAAACAACTAGAACATTCATAGCCAAAACCAATGGCGGTCCATTCCATATTATAGGTAGTGTGTACCCCAATGTATTTTATTTATAGATTGGTAATCATTGCCAACTATTCAAAACATATGTGGGTCAGTTGAATAGTTCTTAGGCTGACCAAGATACTCTCATGGAATGACCAAATGAGGTTTATTTTTCAATATAGTCTCTGGAAAGAAACAATGAAGTTATTAATAAGAAGAGTTGAAAATAATGCATGCAAGATTTCAGAGCACTAGCATTAATCCTTCATAATCATGTTTGTGCTCAATATGTATATATATATATATATATATTAATCCATAAAAAACATCCTCACACAAGCCAAAATCCAACAAACCCTCACAATGAACCCTACAGTAACAAAATGCAAGTGTGGATTCTGTTCACGACACATCTAACCTTATGGATAGAGAGAAAGCTAATAAACACGCTGCCCAGAGTAGGGCGAAATCACGTGTTATTTGCATCAAATAACGGCTCTCATGGATTGGCGAAAATGCTAGAGAGAGCAGCCCAGCCATTCGAATTTATTAACTCAACAATTTGGAGCTCGTTAAGTTTACAAGGATCGCAATTAAGAGTATTCCGCCATTTAATATTAGCTCAAAGAAGAATAGAGAATTTTCTTCTGAGCTCAAATACAAATATATTACACAAAGAGAAGTGTGTTACACAGTGAGATGTGTGTAAAGAATTATTACAAGTGAGTTTAACCGTTACTGTATGGAGAACAATATCTACAGGTTAGCAATTAAATAGAAAAAAACTAAGTCAGAATCAAATCTCTGAAGTAGAGTTTTAAATTACCAACCTTATAACTATAAGCTTGCTGATACGAATCTAGTTCGTTTCGTCACAGAAATGTGCAGTTTAACAGCCCACAGGTTCCTCAGTCAGCAAGTGTAGATTCTGTTCACGACACATCTAACCTCATGGATAGAGAGAATTTAAAACTCTACTTCAGAGATTTGATTCTGACTTAGTTTTTTTCTATTTAATTGCTAACCTGTAGATATTGTTCTCCATACAGTAACGGTTAAACCAGGTAAAGACGCTGCTTGAATCTATTGGCGGTTAACCCTATGTAGGCCCTACGGGACGTGGGTGTTTCAACCTTACATTTGTAGACAATGTTACTTTATTCTTAACTCTGAAGCCGAGAATCATTCGGTTTCCTAAATAGAATTTTAGTCTACGACTTCAGTTATACCATTTACGTGGTTTTGTCTTTGCGTGTAATTGTTCTCATTGCTCCACATATGAAGTATTATCGCTTCTTCCGTTCATTGCCAGAGAACGTCTCCATGAATCACCAAATAGAATATTAGTCTACGACTTCATTTATACCATAAACGTGGTTTTGTCTTCGCGCCTAATAATGACGTATTATCTTCGTTTTTTTTTCGTTCTTTGCCAGGGAACGTTTCCACGAACCAAAGTATCGTCTTCCTGTCTTCCTTCGGTTGCAACGCTTTTTGAAATATTTACTTCTGCGTTCACAGTTTGACTTTTTTAGTTTCAGAAGATCCCGTTAAGGGTGAAAGCAGCGATTCTTTGCTTAAACTTTAATCTGTTATTTTAATATATATATATATATATACATACATATATATATATATATATATATATATATATATATATATATATATATATATATATATATATATATATATATATATATATATATATATATATATCTAAGGCGGGTAAAATGCCCGAGATCCATGGACGAGTTCTCTCCAGCGGTCTCTGTCCCTCATTATCGCTGCCATATCCTGCATCTCCAACAGACCAGTGTCTGTCCTTAGGGCATCAACATATGTTAACTTTGGTCTTCCTCTTCTTGTGTGTCCATGTAGGGGCTCCCAAAGGAGCACTGAGTGCAATGTCAACTCTGGATGTCGGTGAGCATGTCCAGCCAACCTCAGTCTCCTCAGTGCCAAAGAAGGGAGATCTCTCTAACATCAACAACTACCGGGGGATCTCACTGACGTCACTTGTGGCAAAGACCCTCAACAGGATGATTCTTAACAGGATCCAGCCTGAGATGGAGAAGAAGCTCAGGGACAACCAGAACGGCTTCAGAGAGGGTAGATCAACCACCTGTCACATCCTGTTGCTGAGGAGGATATTAGAGGGAGCTAGAGCAAAGTGCCTTCCTGCGGTCATGGTTTTCATTGACTTTAGGAAGGCCTTTGATTCTGTGGACCGTTACTGCCTGATGAAGATCTTACAGGCTTATGGAATCCCCAAGAAGATAGTGGACCTGATATCACTGCTCTACACTAACACCAAAGCCCAAGTCATTACACCTGATGGGATGACAGAGTTCTTTGATATATATATATATATAAAAGCAATCACAATAACACTGATCACATTGTTTAGTAGTAGCCAATGTCATGAAGTGAAGGAAGATCCATATTGAAGTCCTCAATTTGCCTCTCTTACATTTATAGGACTATTTAAACACACTGAGATAGTTCTGATCTGAATTTCAGAAAAATAGAATGAAACATAATTATAATAATCAGAGAAATGGAATGCAAGAAGCTACAACTGCCTCCACCATTACTATTACTACTCCTACCATTACCACAGTCAACAATAGAAAGCTGGTAACAACAACATCATTATCAGCTAATAACCCTAACAATAACATTTCATTAACAATAGACAATACTTTTCTTTCTTATTTTTCCTTTTCTTTGAATATATTTTCCTTTGTAAGAACCCCTGTTCTTTAATTCTGCAAGAACACACGAGACACAGGAATCTCTCTTTGGAATCATTTCACTATACATAAATTAGATATGTAAATGTGTATTTTTCATACAATGTTATGATGTCTTTATGGTGTCAATTCCTTTTATGGTATGTTGATTCAGAAATATGGAAGACCATTAAGTCATCAATTTTAAAATCAGAATTTACAAATAATAATAATAATCGTTTCTACTTTTGGCACAAGGCCAGCAATTACCCAGTACATTACTGGTACTTTATTTTATCGACCCTGTAAGGATGAAAGGCAAAGTTAACCTCGACGGGATTTGAACTCAGTCCGTAATGGGACGTAACTCTGCTGCAATGTATCGCGTCCGACCCTCTACCGATACTGCTAATCAACCACCCTTATAATAATAATTGTTTCTACTTTAGGCACAAGGCCAGCAATTACCCAGTGCATTACTGGTACTTTATTTTATCGACCCCCGTAAGGATGAAAGGCAAAGTCAACCTCGGCGGGATTTGAACTCAGATCGTAAAGGGACGTAACTATGCTGGAAAGCATGGCGTCCGACCCTCTACCGATACTGCCAATAATAATTGTTTCTACTTTTTGGCACAAGGCCATCAATTACCCAGTGAATTACTGGTACTTTATTTTATCGACCCCCGTAAGGATGAACGGCAAAGTTAACCTCGGCGGGATTTGAACTCAGAATGGCAAGTGCCGTAACTCTATGCGTCAAAGCATGGCATCTGACCCTCTACCGACACTGCCAATCCACCACCTATAAATAATAATAATAATAATAATAATAATAATTGTTTCTACTTTAGGCACAAGGCCAGCAATTACCCAATGCATTACTGGTACTTTATTTTATCGACCCCGTAAGGATGAAAGACAAAGTCAACCTCGGCGGGATTTGAGCTCAGATCGTAAAGGGACGTAACTATGCTGGAAATCATGGCGTCCGACCCTCTACCGATACTGCCAATCCATAATAATAATAATAATAATAATAATAATAATAATAATAATAATAATAATGATTTCTTTATTAACCATAAGGGTTTACATAAATTAGACATTAAGGACAGTGCAGGACAATACAGGACGGTACAAATGGGCATTTCTGCGTGTAAAAAACAAAAACAGAGGATGTAACAAAAAAATAACAATGAAAAATTCCCCAATAGCGGGGAGACTTCGGAGGGACATTTGTGGAGAAAGCCCAGTAATAGGCCACAGTGACCCTGACCACCAAGGCAAGTGCCCTCTCCTAGTTTTCCACCTTTAATTTACAGATACGTACTCAGAGTAGGCCCATTTACTCGGGCCATACTTGCTTCTCTCACCCATCTTTCAACAAAATGCTGGGAAGAGAGCATTTCCCTCTCTACTCTGATTTTCTTTTTCAAATGAAATTTGAAAAAGTCAATCAGGGCATCACCGAAGAGGTAAGTGCTCGTCTTCAGCCCTTTCAAACGTGTCCACCATACTATCTCTTTCGCCATGGCCACCAGACAGATAAAAACTGCCTGCCCTTCCCGGCTAAAGGAAGAGGGCGGGGCAATCCTCACGATGGACTCAGATGATAGCCGGATCCGTCCTACACGCGACAGTAGGTGTTCGAAATAAACCCACAAGTCAGCAATTTTCGGACACTGGACGAGTGCGTGCAGGACGGTTTCGTCGCCCTGCGCGCATCTCGGACATGCCCGGCTGACGGCATCTCCATGCCTGTAGAGTTTATCCCGAACTGGCAAGGCTCCTCGGTAGCACTGCCAGGCCAGAGATTTCTTGAAATTGTCCATAGGTCCCGGCCCGAAACTTCTTCCGAAGAGATTGGCTAGTTGATTTTCGTCGACGCCTAGAGTTTCCCCAAGTACGTCGTCGCTCTTCGCCTCCACTAATCCTCTATAGAATGCCGAGGTGTTTCCACCGATCACATTGCCCGATTGGATTTGAAAAATTGAGCAAGTATAAGGACCTGGAGATAGAAATTGGAAAAATGTGGAAATTGAGAACTAAAACAGTGGTTGTAGGCGCTCTAGGAATGATACCTAAGGGGTCTAATGATTACTTATCGCAAATCCCAGGAAACCCGCGTATAGGAGAAATACAAAAGATAGTACTAATGGGGACTGCCCATATACTAAGGAAGATTCTGTCAATATAAGTACATCACAAGTCTAAACACCTAAAGATGCATGTGTGTATATGTATGTTCTTTCTTGAACATGGCGGACCTTGTTGTCTCTTGAGGTCACTGGTTGTGACTTGGTGATAACTCGTATGAACATAAAGCAAGATAAATGCAGCTGTAATAATAATAATAATAAATGGACTACAAATTTCAGAAGTCCCATTTACAGCTGAAATGGAAAACAGAAAAAGCAAAGCAGGTAAAAGAAACTGCAAACAAAGAACTGCTACAGAAACCTTGCTAAGAAATGGCAAGAAAAGCCTCTGTATGGAAAATACCCAGAAAGAGCTAACAATCCTGATGTTGACAAAACTTTAACCCATCAGTGGTTGCCATCCTCTGGACTGAAATCGGAGACTGAAGGACTGATTATATCAGCAAAAGATCAGTGTCTACCAACAAAAAATTACCAAGCCAACATAATAAAAAATGGATGCAACCCATTATGCCATGTATGCAAAAAACAACCAGTGACCATTGACCATATAATTTCAATGTGCAGTCCTATAGCTCCAACCGAATACCTAAACAGGCATAACAGAGCTGCACAATACATACATTGGATAATGTGTAAGCATTTTGACCTGCCCCATCAAAAGAATTGGTGGGAGCATCAACTACCTCCCATACTTGAAAAAGATCACATCTCAATCTTGTGGAACTTTAGCATCCAAACAGACCGAAAAATAGATGCAAATAGACCTGATATAATACTGAAGGACTTTATGCCTGCTAATTGATATGTCCGTTCCAATAAACAAGAATGTATCTATAAAAACATTTGAAAAATTGAGCAAGTATAAGGACCTGGAGATAGAAATTGGAAAAATGAGGAAATTGAGAACTAAAACAATACCAGTGGTTGTAGGCGCTCTAGGAATGATATCTAAGGGGTCTAATGATTACTTATCGCAAATCCCAGGAAACCCGCGTATAGGAGAAATACAAAAGATAGTACTAATGGGGACTGCCCATATACTAAGGAAGATTCTGTCAATATAAGTACATCACAAGTCTAAACACCTAAAGATGCATGTGTGTATATGTATGTTCTTTTTTGAACATGGCGGACCTTGTTGTCTCTTGAGGTCACTGGTTGTGACTTGGTGATAACTCGTATGAACATAAAGCAAGATAAATGCAACTATAATAATAATAATAATAATAATAATAATAATAATAATAATAATAATAATAATAATAATAATAAAAAGAATTTTGCAAATGTGGGGAAGGGGGTATTTGAACTTGCTCATAAAGAGAAATAATTAAATACTGCAATACATTTTGTCTTCTTGCTCAACTGATTTTGCTCTTATAGCAATAAAGTAAATAAAACAAGTTTTTTAATATCATAGAGATCACTGTATGAAACACTAGAGAGCTTATCTCACTTCATGACTGAACCTTCCTATTGTTAATCAATCAACTATGAATCAGGAACAGGAGAAGGAGAGCCCTGCACTTGGTTCAGAGAAGAGAGCTGTGTACTTGGCTGAGGGAGGAAGAATCATGTGTCTGGGTCAAGGAAGAACTAAAAGTGGAGCAGTCTTGTGTCTGGCTAATGAGTTTCTGGTTCAGGGAGGAAGTGAGAGAGACAAAGACGAGTTGTTATTTGCCTAGCTCTAGAAGGTAATCTGAGAGGAGATGTGAATCTGGTTAAGAACAAAACTGGCAAGCAAGGGGTAGAGTGAGTCATGCACCTCACTCATTGAAGAGATTCTTACAAGTGACTCAGAGGTGAAGGTAAGAGAGCTGTGCTCATATTAGGGGAAGCAGAGAGTACATTGAAGTAACTATCGTGGAGTCACAACACAATAGTAATAGTAAATAACAAAAACTTTGGAGCATGTGGTCTGTATTACTCCAGCACAGTTACTGTTTCATATAGGCACTGCATATGGTCACTTACTCTGTGTACCTGGTTTAGGATAGGTACACCATATCCTGCATGTTGTAAAGAGGAGACTAAAAGGGTCATGTATCAGAAAGGGCATCGGGTCATAAAACATTGTCTCAACCCCCCTCCCCCCATGATGAGTATGATTAAACCTGTCACAGGGCTCACAAGGCTAACTCGTACTTTAGCAGGGAAAATGGTCTTAAAATGCTTGTTGTACATGGCCATCTTAATTCAGATAATAAATAAATATATAGAGTTCTCTTGCTTCATTACTTACCAGTTATGAATCATCAGTTTTTGGACTGCTATGAGGGCTTCATAGCGAACATTTGGATCTTCATGTGTGAGGTATTGCATCACAAGTTGTTTGGCACCAAGTTTTTCAATCACACTGAAAAAAAAGCCCCAAAACCACAGAAATGTTACAATTAAAAAAAAAAAAAAATACATGTAAAAACAGTGATGAACATGAAATAAAGCTTATTTCAAGGGAATGGATGAGAAAGTTGGATTTGGAGGTTGATTTTGCCATATTTCTAATAAAGGCCACTGCCTATAATTTTCAAATAATATCGAAAAAGAAGTTTGAAGGATTTATTAATATAATTGGTTTTCTCATTTTGAAGTTGGTGTTTGGAACATAGCTTAAAGGCTTTTACATGATAATTATGATGGAAGGTTTTTAGATAAATATAAACTCTTTAAAATAGTCATGCATTGTAAAACTAAGAGTGGTTTGATATCGAAGTGGTTAATTGACTATAAAATACGATTGCTATTAAAAATAATTGTGGCTAATTTGCCAAAGCAAGAAATTATCTTTATGTCATTCAGCTGAATAACTAATACACCCTACCACTAATCTTGTACAGATTCTAAACTTCTGAACAAATACTTCTCGAGAAGAAACAGATTTTTTTCTATATATCACTGTACAAAGGTGGACCAAAAAGTTCATAGGATGACTATGAAGGAGTGATGCTAAAGCTGTGAAATATTGCATGCCTTAATTTCAACTATTATTAATAACGGTAATGAAGCAGGGCTACTGACCTCCCAGACCACTGAAGGGTCTGTATCTCATTTACATATGGTCACATCGAGTGAACAGGAGTTGTGTCTTCTGACACAAACCAAAGGGTCCTTCCAATCCCTAGTTTGGCAAGCTTTCTACGGCCGGATGCTCTTCCTGTCACCAACTACCTTACAGTGTGTGCTGGGTACTTTTATTGTGTAGATCACCAGCACTAGGGAGGCTGCCATCTCCTTGACAACTAAAGGATCCTCGCAACTCTTTGTTTGGTAAGCTTTCTATAGCTGGATACCTTTCCTAACACCAACCACTTAAAAATGTGTACTGGTTGCTTTTAATGTCTAGATCACCAGTACTAGGGAAGCTGTCATGTCCTTGACACAACCATTAATAAATCAATTGTCTGAAATAATTATTTCTTGTATAGGCACAAGGCCAGTAATTTGAAGGGGAGGGGAAAGTCAATTAAATCGACCCCAGTGCATTACTGGTGCTTTATTTTATCGACCCCGTAAGGATGAAAGACAAAGTTAACCTCGGCGGGATTTGAACTGAGACCGCAAAGAGCCGTAACTCTATACCTGCAAAGCTTGGTGTCCGACTCCCTACCGATACTGCCAATCCACCGCCCTTAATTGTCTGAAATAATAACTTACTTCTTCCCTCGAGGGTAGTAGCGCACGTATTCACCAAAGTCATGAGCTGCTACAGAGAGAAACGTAACTTTTTGCTCAATGTTGCTGTCTGATGAGATCACGAACATGGCTAAATAATCAAGTGACCATGATCGTCATTGAAATATGTATCACAGCTTTATTAATATAGGACTCTTTAACATCTACAACTTCGCATTTTCCTCATTCTAATTATACGCCATACGTTGCAGCATAGAGTTACGGCCCTTTATGATCTGAGTTCAAATCCCGCCGAGGTTAACTTTGCCTTTCATCCTTACGGAGTCGATAAAATAAAGTACCAGTCACGCACTGGGGTCGATTTAATCGTCTTTCCCTTCCCCCAAAATTGATGGTCTTGTGCCTATATAAGAAACCGTTGTAGTGACTAGCGCCATCTCTCCGGTGAACCAGGCTATTTAGAGTTACTTCCCCGTGGCCAGTATATAAGGGAGCGTTCCGACGCCCCTCTCTCTCTCTTTTCACCTTTTGGCCACCTGCCTAGTAGGCCAGGCACGGCTACGCCAAAGGTAGCTCTTAGCATCGTATATATCTTTCGGTCGAGTTTTTCCGACCTGCAACACATCTGCTGAGGACTTATACCATAAGGCTCAGCTCAGGTGTATTCCAATCCTTATTACAAGGATTAACAAAGCAAGTCACAGGTATGTCATTTAACCATTGTAATACACACACGCACAAGCACACGAATAAAGAAAAACTACCTTCATTTACAGTTGAGAAGACTTATCGTTGTTATTATTATATATATTATTTCCTGTCTGCATCTCATCATCTTGCTTCCTGCTTTCCTTACATATTCTTGTGTTCCTTCACTTATTAAATTATTAAATTAATAATTGGCATACAGTGTTATCTACTAGAGTAAATAACCTTATGACCAGTTCACTAAAGTGGTGACCCCGACGTGATGCGAACACACAACATGAAAAAACACAAACAAACTCTTCTTTCGTTGCAGCAAACTCATCAACAATTTGCAACCCGAAAGAACAAAAAATAAGGAACATGCAGACATACACAGACACCGAACACGTGTTGAACTTTTCGTTGGGACACACTTTCTTCGACCTAACGTGGAATTATGACACAAAAATTTCTCCGGCATTCTAGGACACAAATTTTCTCCGACAAACAACAACAAAAAACAAAACAAAAAAAAAACAAAACAGTTTCTCCATCGAACAATAACATTTTTCTACACCTCACGTGTTGTATCACCTAAATGTGTCTCACCTTTTTCTCGCTTACTCGTTCAACCAAGTTTTTCCTTCTTCTTCATCACAATCACTGTGAGAATCAAGATGGCCGACAGCTCCCTTCTTTCATTTTCGGCAGCCATCTTGTCTTTCTCGTAATTTTCCCGCGCAAAAGAAATTTTTTCAATTTCAATTTTACCTTGTACCAACACGTGTGTAGTGCACAAATCTCGATTTAAAGGGATACACACGTTTTGCTATTTCTTTTCAAGGATTTCATCAGCCCAAGCTATTTTTTATATTTGCCCGTAAAAAGATTTGCGACACTACAATGTTGTACATTGGCGTTAGTTACTGTGCATTTATCTTGCATGCTCGTTTCAATGGTCGCAACTTCAACTGCAACTTCATCTGGACTTAAACAGATCAACTTCAACCGCAACACTGACCATCAATTTTGGCTGTTATTTTTGACACTTTGCGCAACACATTTTCTGGGATCTTCTAACTGTGAATGAGTTGTTTCCCTTGAAACAACTTCAAAAAGGCTATGCGAGACAACCAACGACAATTTCATCTTTGCTCTTCTCTCAACAACTTCGAACCAGCAGAACAACAAACAGAACTGAGAATCCTTCTTGCAGTCATTTTCCTGTGCGAAATTTCCACCATTCTCTTCGAAGGTCGGGAATTTCACGTTTTTCCACAGTACAGAAACAACCTGCTCTCAAATTCTCTTTGGGCATATACTTTTCCTACAGTTTCCCTGCTGCAATTGTGCAACATTCCTGTGAACACTGTTTGAACTTTATTATTTTTTCAATAATTTGTTTCTATTACATTTTTGTATGCTTATTTTATACTTTGCTCCTTTTGCAAACCTTTGCCATATACATACCTTTGCCTTTCTTGTTTTGTGCTGTACGCCTTGTCACTACACCGTTACTTTAATTTGAAGAAGTAACATGACGCGCGCGGCACACACACACGCACACACATCATGAGCGATAGCATTGTTATTGTCTTCTTCACCCACTTATTTCTGAGAGGGTCGTGTGGGGGAGGGGGCAGATGTCTATGAAACACGTTCCAGCAGGTCTTATAAGATGCATCCATCTCCAACTAATTTGAATGGATCCCCAAGCGAGACAAACCGAACTTATGCATTTTATCCAACCAATTTGTTTGTGGTCTACCACTGGGTTTACTGCCTGTTGGTTTTGCATTTTAAAATCTGTCCAGCGATTTTTTCCATAGACATTCTAACTATATATCTGTAGTTCTTCCTCTCAACCACATCATCTTCCGTATTCCCAATCTTTGCTCCCCAATACAGGAAGTCCTCAACCAATTCTAGCGGCTTCCCGCCTACATTAGTGATCCCCTCTGGCTTCTCAACATTCTCTACCAGATATTTTGTTTTAGTCTCATTCATTCTCAGCCCCACACTCGTCGACACAGTCTCAAACTCCTGCATCAAATCTCTGCCTCCTTCACTGTTTTTGTAGCCAAAACTATGGCGTCGGTAAATTCAGCATCTGATATCTTTTTCTCCTTAACTCTCCTGCTCTGAGCCGGTGCTACAGTAAAACCAGAGTCCTGGTGTTTCTCCAGTGCAAAGCGCATACAATAGTCTACTACGATGATAAAAAGGTAGGGAGCCAATGTATCTCCCTAGAGCACTCCAGCCAGTATCTCAAAGAACTCTGTCATCCCATCATGTGTAATGACTTGGGCTTTGGTGTTGGTGTAGAGCAGTGATATCAGGTCCACTATCTTGGGGATTCCATCAGCCTGTAAGATCTTCATCAGGCAGTGACGGTCCACAGAATCAAAGGCCTTCCTAAAGTCAATGAAAACCATGACCACAGGAAGGCACTTCTAGCTACCTCTAATATCCTCCTCAGCATCAGGACGTGACTGGTGGTTGATACTCCCTCTCTGAAGCCGTTCTGGTTGTCCCTGAGCTTCTTCTCCATCTCAGGATTGATCCTGTTAAGAATCATCCTGTTGAGTGTCTTTGCCACAAGTGACGTCAGTGAGATCCCCCGGTAGTTGTTGGTGTTGGAGAGATCTTCCTTCTTTGGCACTGGGACGATGTTACTGATCCTCCACTGATTCGGGGCAACTCCTTTCTCCAGTGCTTGGTTACAGAACCCCAGGATGATATCATCAAAATCACACCTCTTCATCACCTCTGATGCCACTCCATCTTCTCCATGAGCCTTGCCCTCCTTGATTATATTCTTGGCTCTCTGAAGCTGCTCTCTGGTGAAGAGCTCTGTCTCAATATCCAGTTCTTCAAACAGCCGCCTAATCTCCCCAGTGCTCTGGGCTGTGGAGGGTGGCTCTCCTAGTAGGGTCCTAAAATGGTCTAGCCATTTCCTCTTCCTATCCTCGGGCCCTGTTCCCTGGATCTGACTCGAACACCTTCTCTTCCTCCCTGTGATCTCGTTGATGATCATCCAGCTCTCCTTACATCCAGATCAGTCAACCACTCTCTCCACACTTCTGATCTTCTCTATCAGGCCTCCTCTCTGGCTTCAGTGTAAGCGGTACAGAGTTCTTATCTCATCACCTCCACAGTCTACATCCTCTCCTCCATAGGATCAGCATAGAATTGGTCATTGGCAGCTTTCAGGTGTTCTCTGGCTGCACACAGTTGAGATCGGTGTGGAAGTCGGACCTTCGTAAAGACCTGAAGATCCGCCTCTTCATTGCTGTAATGGAGTCTGTGCTGCTGTACGGGTCTGAGACTTGGACACTGACCAAGAAACTCACTCAGATGGTGGATGGGTGCTACACGAGAATGTTGAGGATGGCTCTGAACATTAATCAGTATAAACTGAGGATGAAAAACTCAGAGCTGTATGGGAGCCTCCCAAAAGTCAGCTCAAAAGTGACACAGAGGAGACAGAGGTTAGCTGGACATACTCACCGACATCCAGAGTTGACATTGCACTCAGTGCTCCTGTGGGAGCCCCTACATGGACACACTGGAAGAGGAAGACCAAGATTAACGTATGTTGATGCCCTAAGGACAGACACTGGTCTGTTGGAGACGCAGGACATGGCAGCGATAATGAGGGACAGAGACCGCTGGAGAGAGCTCGTCCATGGATCTCGGGAATTTTACCCGCCCTAGAAAATAAATATCTGTAGTACCGGAGTATCTCTCGATGCAGATATGTAGTACTCTACCCGGAGCGATCTTAGAGCTACGCTCCCTATCAATTATGTTTCCATATAGAAAATTACTCCTACACATACGAGGGTCGGCTGAAAAGTTCATAGGCTGACTAATATACTCTCACGGAATGACCAAATGAGATTTTATTTTTCATCATAATCTGGAAAGAAACAATGCAGTTATTAATAATAAGTGTTGAAATTAATGTATGCAATATTTCACAGCTCTAGTATCACTCCTTCATAATCAGCCGATGAACTTTTCACCCGACTCTCGTATAGTATGACAAACTATAGTATGCTAATCTCACTAAAAACATAGCATATCATTGTTTAAGAATATTATCAGTTTCTTATTGATGTTTATTCTATGCTAACACTTTATTTATATATATATATATATATATATATATATATATATATATATATATATATATATATATATATATATATATATATATATATAGAACTAGCAGAGGTACCCGGCTTAGCTCGGGTATTAAATAGTAGTTGTGTATACCATTTATGTCAATACTTCAGTGCTGCTTCGAAAATTATACTTTTACAAAATTATCGGCTTTTTCCAAAAGGGGGTTCCTGCCCCCAGGGTCCCCTACTCAATATGTGCTAATTCTTAGAGTTAACATTCATCTGTAGGACAAACGTAGCCCATGTGTCAAGTTTTGTGAAAATCGGTTGCGAACTCCAGAAGTTATGACGTTTTGTTGCATTGCACTGCAGTGCTTCAGTCGACTCCAAGGAAGTGGTTAAAGGGGCTAATCTGCCGGGAGGCCCTATAATTAATATCTGGAAAAATGAAAGTGCCCATGACCATCCGGAGTACATAAGTAACCTACGTCTTAAGTTTGGTGAAAATACTGTAAAAATGCATAAGGTTTATACATGCGCGCGCGTGCGTGCGTGTGTGTGTGTGTGTGTGTGTGTGTGTGTGTGTGTGTGTGTGTGTGTGTGTGTGTGTGTGTGTGTGTGTGTGTGTGTGTGTGTGTGTGTGTGTGTGTGTGTGTGTGTGTGTGTTTGTGGGTGTGTATGTATTTGTGTGTGCGTATGTATGTGTATGTCCGTCGATGCATACGTATGTGCTGGCCTAAATCTTCACTATTTACTTTTACTATTTTAATAACCTCTGTCATTTTCGTTTTCAATTTTATTTACATCATTCTTAAACTCCGGGTCTGGAAATCATTCTGTTATTTTAAATAGAATATTAGTCTAACGACTCCATTTATACCATATACTTGGTCTTGTCTTTACATGAAATTGTTCTTCACGCCCCACATAACGACGTATTATCCTCGCTTTTTTTCGTTCATTGCCAGGAACGTCTTGACGAACCAAAATATCGTCTTCCTGTTTTCCTTCGGTTGCAACGTTTCTCTAAATATTTATTTCTGCGTTCACAAATTACTCTCAGTTCAATTTGAATGGGAAATTCCTGTTTCATCGATTTTCTCTGTAACCATGGAAGCTTGTAGCTTGAAAGTCGACCCAACGCCTCTTCGCGTCATTCTGCATAACCATTTCGACGTTTATCCGACTACACCTACATATACAACGTCCGACCACTTCCAATTTATATAGTAGATGTATAATATATATATATATATATTTATACGATATTAATAAATGGAAACTATATTTATAAAACCATATTTATTTCATTATACATATTTCAGGGATACCATATTAAATTATGGTATGCCTTCATCAGACAAAATACAATATATAACAGTTTTACAAATAGCTTTGACGTACCCTTTAAAATACAACCATTACTTTCGGAGGCTGTCTGGATATATATATATATAGTGGCTGCCAACTCGTTTTCGAGTACGGCCACTACTTTATATCCATGTAGGAGAACCCCTACCGATGCGCTGAACGAGTGTGACTTTTTAGTCCAGCCAGCGACTTGAAAACTCTGGTACAAACACTATACTTGTGACAATCATTGACACATAGTGCTGGGCCCATGGTACCATGTGATGACAAGTGCAGAGAGATCTCTAGATATAAAGCAATGCCTGTGCCGTGAAGCTTTTATAGTGAGTAAAGGCACTGCACAAAGCCAGTCTCACTCTTTTAACCAAGATGATATTTACCAAAAAGAAGAAGAAGTCAACATCATTGGATACCATCAGGGTGCAGGTGTTATATCAGAGTTTTCCTTCTTCTAGAATTCTGCCTTGACAAAGGCTAAGGGGTCATCTCTCCCAGTGATTTTGGATGGCCATTGACTCTTAAGAGCTCCTTTGCCCTTTGACAGGTTTTGTTTTTAGTCCTTCAGGATGTCCAAAGTCACCCTCCTCACCAAGAAATATATATATATATATACACACATACCCCCCCCCCCCCCACATATATATATATTTATTTATTAAAATAACAGATTAAATATATGTAATGTAGTCTTTTCTATCTCTTTACTGATAGCTATATATATAGAGACAACAGTGTAATTATTGACATCTGTTCTATTTTATTTAAGAAACAGAGTACAGCAGATGCTAAAGGTTTGGGGCAGATCTTACTGCTACCTCTAGCAGTAAGATTGAACCCCCAAATATAAGCTCCCTTGTTTGCTCGTATGTACGTGTATGTTCGTGTGTGTGTGTGTGTGTGTGCATTATGTATATGTGGGTGTGTGTTTGTATGTGTACATACATACAAACAGGGCCTCATAGAGAAATGTTGCAAGGCGGTACAAGACCCCTTTGGGGTCCGAAGCATGCAAATATTTTTCTCAAAATGGTTGTTGCATGGTTGCTATGAGGCCTTCTTAGCTCTTGGGTCCCGGAACAAAGTACCGGCTCGACCCCACTCCTCTCATAGGCTCAGTATTAATATATACACAAATACATGCATACTTACACAACACACACATACATATATACTTACATATATATATATATACGCTTACACACACACACACATATATATATTATATATATATATACGCACATACATACGTACACACATGATGGCTGCACACTCTGCTAAGAGTATTGCAATTGCTTGTCAGATTACAGAAAATGGTGCACTTTTAGGCCACGCCCAGCCACACGAACCTGTAACAGATCCTGAACAAGCAAAGCCTGTGCTTTGAAGGTTTTTAAGTGGGGAAAAGGCCTTGCACTCGATCAATCCCACTCTCCGAGCATCGAAAACACCACCCGATAAGGCGAACTGGTCAACATAATCGGATGCTTCCGAAGCCTCAGGTTTCTTTTCAGAGTTTCCCTCTCCTACAAAGGTGTTGTGACAACAACTGGCGGCTTTTCACTCCCAGGTGGAAAAAAATACTATTTGGATGGCCGTTGACTCTGCTGAGTTCCTCCCCAGGGTGTCCAAATATCGCCCTCCTTACCAAGAAAGCTTGGTGGGTTTGCCGGTTTAGTCGGCGACGATCCGACCATGAGACAGGTTCTACTGGGTTACATGTTACCACTAGCATACATACATACGGTGTTGAAGGTGTGTAAGTTCATTTGGCCAGGTGATGACCAAGAATTGTTTTGTCTCGTTCAAGCAACCGTCTGTGTGTCCTCTATCTGCCAATCTATGGCCCTCATTTGTACCTTTCTGTATTTTGTCAGTGTTTCTGTTGTGTGTTGTGTCACAACACACGACACAAAAAACCCCCCCAAAAAACAAGATGATGTACAACAAAGGAGAGACCCAAAATAAAATCTCAGTCACTGAGGAGGTCACAGAATGTGTGACGAAAGAGCTTTGACAATATATAAACAACCATCCGATGACCGAACCAACCAACCAACCAACCGGAAATTTATAATAAATTGAAGTGAAAACCAACAGGAGCGTGTGTTTTTATCGGCACCATGACTATCCCAAAATTACAACAATACACACACACACACATACACACATGTATATATATATTTATATATATATATATATATATATGTTGTTATAATTTATATCTATATGTTGGAGACGCAGGACATGGCAGCGATAATGAGGGACAAAGACCGCTGGAGAGAACTCGTCCATGGATTTCGGGAATTTTACCCGCCCTATATATATATATATATACTGTATATATATATAGGAAATTGTTCAAGACCCCGGCGGCAGAGCTCAAGCCGTTTCGACGGCTATTTCTGGACCAATAGGTCCAATAGGTAATAACCCACCCTACTACCCTAAGTATTGAGTACTCTGGTGAGTTATAGTCCACCTGGTTCCTTACCACACTTCCTTCGTTATATATATATATATATATATATATATATATATGAAAATGTTCAAGACCCCGACGGCAGAGATCAAGCCGTTTCGACGGCTATTTCGAAATAGCCATCGAAACGGCTTGAGCTCTGCGGTCGGGTTCTTGAACATTTTCCTATTACCCACTCTACTAAGTATTCAGTACTCTGGTGCGTGATGGTCCACCTGGTTCCTTACCACACTTCCTTTGTTGTATATATATATATATATATATATATATGTGTATATGTGTGTGTGTTTAACCTAATATATATTCCTTCCATATACTGTACCGATTGTGTTGTTATTTCTGTTTACCTTTTACATACATACATACATACATACATATATACACACACATATATATATATATATATATATATATATATATATATATATATATATATATATATATATATATATATATATATAGTAAGTTATTCCGGGTTGAATCGGAGGTAATCACAGTAAGTAAGGTACTCAATACATAGCAGAGTATAAAAGTTTTAATATAGAATCTCATCTATCTCTATATATATGTAGGAGGTGAGTTTTATTGTTGTACAATAAAGCAATGCAGATATCGGATAAGTAGCACTCTACAGTTTGTAGGACTGGAGTATAAATAATATAAGATCAAAAGATGGAACTCTTTTAACCATCTTTTGATCTCATATTATCTCTCTCTCTCTCTCTCTCTCTCTATATATATATATATATATATATATATATATATATATATATAATATATATATATATACAGTGTCCTTTTGTTTGCAACATGTCCTAACTCTGATTAATTATTTGAAAATAATGTAAAACAAAGCAAACCCCGCCCAATTTTACAAATACGTATCTAAATACATTTTACAGTTAAAATACACTGAAATACAAAACAATTCTAAAGAAATTACGATGCACGCAACTAATACAATGAAACATGAAATGACAGGCACTCCTGCGACATTCTATATTATGTTATATAATGCTGTCATTTAGCGAAAATTGATAACAAAAATATAATTGGGAGGGTCTAGATAAACAATATGATATTCTATTTATCTTACATATCACTTTCATACAAAAGGATAAACTCTATGGGAGTTTATCCATATTGATGAAAGACGAATTGGCGGCGAAAAAATACTCTGTGTCGCCAATTCGTTCCACACACTACACCTTCTTCCCCACCTACATGGGTAAAAAACCCCAGAGGATATGGATAACCACCATCACCCCAAACATAAACTACTGGTGGTTACTAACCGGATTCCTCAATTTAGACGAGGACAACCTCATTTCAATAGGGAAGGCATCCGGCGACGCGTTCAGTGGAACGAGTATCGAAGTTCTGACACAAATAAGGCCAGAACGTATCGCCCAAATCCCTGAGCGCGTCATGCTGGATGACCGTACCAACCTCAACATTATTGTGGAGGGTAGGCGTCCCTCCTGTTACCTCTGTGGCAATAGAGGTCACCTGAGGGCTGCCTGTCCCCAGCTCACACAGAAAAAAACACTGCTACCAACACCAACACCACCCCAACAACAACAACAAAAAAACAACAACAACAACAACAATAAAAACAACCACAACAACAACAACACCAAAAACCAACAACACCACCACCACCACCACCACAACAGCAACAACAACAAACACGTGAAAAAACAACACAGAATACTGTCCCACCCAACCCCTCCCCACCCAAAACAAATACAAAAACACACACACCTCAAACACTACCAGAAAACATACCCCTCCCACCCAACAAGGAAGACGAACCCCTTTCGTGGCAAGACGAAAAAGATCCCTTCCAAACAGTAAAAAGAAAGAAGAGGAGGCGCACCACAGACACACTTGTTAACTTTAACCCTCCCCAAGAGAACACAAACTATATACAAACCACCCCTCCCCGTCACACAACACTAACTGCTACACAAAAAAAGACTTTACAATATACATACATGAACACAGACAACAAAGAACTACTGAAAACAATTTCAGCAAACCCTTCGGTCCAAACTGAAGGGCCTAACTTTATAACTGCTGTGGGACTACCTCATTTAAAAATGATTAAAGTCCCAATGAACTTTTATAAAACACTGAAAATAAATTTCACGGAGGACGTGCCCCCCCCCCCCCCCCCTCTGCGCCAAACCAATCAACCGCGTCATCCTAAAATTGTTTACCCCCCACCCCACCCAGACACCCACTCAACCACAAACACCCCAACCCACAACACACTGATGTCCCTTCACTTCCACAAACCACCACCCCACCCAACAATCCATCCCCAACCAGCATGGAAATTGAGCGGCCCGTTTCCCGGGACGCAGAGAGGTAAGTGCCTTTTCTCCTTACCACCAACATGGCTGTGCTAAGAGTAGGGTGTCTAAATGCGCGTGGCCTGGGCTCATCTTGGAAGCAAGCAATACTTCTAAATGACCTCAGGTCACGATCTATAAATGTGATGGTTATCTGCGAGGCCCGGATCAGCAGCATGCAACAGCTAGCCCCCACCTTTGACGACTTTGAGATGCATGCATCTCTCTGTCAGCCTGGTGGTGGGGGTGGGGTTGTCGTTCTGCTGCAAAAACATCTGGGTCTTGCGACACAGATAGTTCACTTGGACCCAGGGGGTCGACTGGTGGTGCTGGACCTTGGCAGTGGTGAAGGTGGAGCCTTTAGGCTGGTAGCCGCATATGCCCCTTTTGGGACAGAGCGGCCCGACTTTTTCCAGCGTCTGGAGTCTTTTCTAGGGACGTCCCGTACCCTGCTTTTAGTGGGGGACTGGAATGGTATCCTGGATGCACGTTGGGACTATGCAGGGGCATGTCCCGATAGAGACGGGTGCAACAGCCTCAAGGGGTTACTCGGCCGATTTGACCTGGCCGATAGATTTCGACTAGATTTTCCGACGGTGCCAACCTGGTCTTGGTCAAATCGCAGTGGATCATCTAGGTCGAACCTACATAGGTTTTTAGTTAGAAATAAGGACAGGGACTTTCTAAGTTGTCCAGAAATGCTCATGGTTGGCTATTCAGACCACAAGTTGGTGACCTGCATGGTCAACCTTGATAGAACACATAGACAGGGCCCCGATTACTGGAAGCTCAACTTGTCTTTGCCTGCAAGTAGAGCTTACAGGGATCGGATTAGTACGTTAGTTAAGGAACGGTTGACTGGAGCGATCGTCAACAGCAGGTGGTGGGTATCTCTAAAGAGAGAGATTAGAGTAGTCTCGATAGAATTTAGTAAGGTTCTAGCTGCGGATAGGAATAGGAAGGAAAGGGAGCTAATAGATATGTTTCTTTTATTTGCCACAAGGGCATCAAAAGTGGGACAAGTACAATGGGGGGAGTTTACAAAACAAGGCGTCCTCAATAGGGAGGAGGCAATAACAATATATAAAAATAAAATAAAATATAACAAAAAATAGAATTATAACAAAATCCTCAATAGAGGATTTTGTTATAAAATATAACAAAAACTAAAATTTATAACAAAATCCTCAATAGAGAGGAGGCGCCTTGGGGGGTCGCACACACCCCCGAAAAAAGTGTGCAACCCTTTTCCTCAGGAGCACAGAGAGGGGGTGCTCCCTCGTTCCTTCCTCTTTTCCACCTACAGGCTTATGTAAAGAGAAGGCCCATTCACACGGGCCATTCTCGCCACTTTCACCCACCTTTCATAAAAACGACTGGGGTGCAGCACCTCTCTCTCCATCCTGATCCTTCTTCCGAAATGATATCGGAAGAAACGGACCAGTTGTTGGCCAGAGAGAAAGGTGCCTGACCTCAGTCCTTTCAGACGCGTCCACCATACAACCTCTTTCGCCATGGCTATTACGCACAGAAACACCGCCTCTGCTTCATCTTTGAAGGGGGGAGGCGGCTTGATCATTACAATAGACTCGGTGGTCAACCGGATCGGTCCCACCCCTGACAGCAGTTGTTCGACATAGCCCCACAGATCGGCTACGCCCGAGCAGTGTACCAATTCGTGTGCAACGGTTTCCTCGTCGCACACGCATCTGGGACAGATCTTTTTGGCGGGGTCCCAGAGTAGAAGAGGCAATTAGAAGCGGCGACGTGGCCAGAGTGCTAGCGTCGAGAAAGGCTTTGAGCCAGTTTTTCGACGCGAAGCACGAAGGCTGCGTTGTCCGAAGTAAAATACGTGCTCTAGGGAAGGGGGGGGGACCAAAGCTGTTAGCTGGGCTCGCGTGACAGAGGCCAACAGTGGAACTAAATCCACCATCCGGTCTTTGTGAGACCAGGATGGGCGGGCGATTCTTGAGCCTAAGCAGATGTGTGAGGCCTTTCAAAGGCACTTTGCCCGACTGTTCGGAAGGGGCGGGGAGCCGGTTGGGGATGTGGACTTCGGTCCATACCTCGACGGCCTGTCGCGTCTCTCGGACAGGGAGGCGAAGTCCTGCGAAAAGCCGATTTCGGCCGCTGAGATAGAGGATGCTGAGCCAATGCGGCAAACGCAAATCTCCGGGTCTCGATGGTCTTCCATACGAATTATATCTAGCTATGCCGGACTTGTTCCCCGATCTCCTCGAGGCGGTCTACTGCAACTGGCAACAGAACGGCAGTATTCCCTGTACTGTGACCAAGGGCGTAGTCACGCTAGTGAGGAAGGACGAGAACAAGGGGGACGAAATAAGTAACTTCAGGCCCATAACTCTGCTAAATACAGAGTTACAGATTTTGGCCAAGGTGCTAGCAAAGAGGTGGGCGCTTGTCGTGGGCAACCTGGTGGGAGATACGCAGACATGTGCTATCCCGTCCAGGTCCATCCATGACAACCTCCACCTCATGCGATACATCATAGAGAGGGTTGGGAACGAACCCGGCTTTGGTGGGGCTCTGATCAACTTGGATCAATCTAAGGCGTTCGATAGAGTCGACCATGGTTACCTGGATGCGGTGCTAGCGGAGGCAGGCTTCGGACCCGTTTTCAGGGGCTGGATCACTGCTATGCACAGCAGCCGCATCTGCTCTAGGGTCAAGGTGAACGGCTACCTCTCGGAGCCGTTCAAAATCGCGCGGTCCATCCGACAAGGGTGCCCTCTCTCCTCCCTTCTGTATGTGTTGACTCTCGAGCCACTACTGCGGAAGTTGGAGTTGTTGCAGGGCATCTCTTTGGAACCGGGATTGCGGAAAGCGGTGTCGGCCTACGCCGATGACGTGACAGTAATGGTGTCGACGGCCTCCGAAATCGGGGCGGTCGGCACCTTCCTGGAGGAGTACGAAAGGTTCACAGGGGCTAAGCTGAACCGGGACAAGTCGATCGGTTTGCAACTCGGCACGTGGAGGGGCAGACCGATGCCCTCCGATGGCGTCGTCGGACGTTGGACGGAGGGCCCGGTGAAGTTGCTCGGGGTCTGGTTCGGACCAGACCTCCAGGTGGAGAAGAACTGGACGGAGGTTACGAACAGGGTGTTTGCACTGACCCAGAAGTGGGCCAGTTGCAAACTATCCCTGAAAGGTCGGGCGGAGGTGGCGAACACCTATATAGCGTCCGTCATCTACTACCGCCTGACCGTAGTGCCTTGCCCAAGGGAAACCCTCGCCGAGATGGAGCGCGCGCTCTTCCAATTCCTTTGGAAGAGGCGGGCTCCCTTGGTGAGGAGATCCATCTGCTGTCAACACCCTTCGAAAGGAGGGCTGGGGATGCCGTGGCTAATGATGCGTAAACACGCACTCAGGCTACGGCACCTCCACGTATTCCTCACCGGTCAACCGGTGTGGGCCTCGTTTGTGAGACGAACCTTCCCAGACTCGTCTCACTCACCGAGCTGCAATCCTGGGTCAAGCAAAGACCGAGAAAACTGGGCGCCTGGCACACTGAGTGTGCCCAGGTGCCACCGCCCTCTGGCAGGTGGATCCGGTTATCAGTGGAGACTCCACCGCAACATTCTATATAGGGCTGGTACGCAGCAGGTGCGACGACGCCCTCGGAGAAGCCCTAGACATGGAGGAGGACGAACTGACCAGCCTGTTCGGTAGGACATTCAGCCCGGGACCTATGGACAACTTCCAGAAGTCCCTGGCCTGGCAGTGCTACCGAGGGGCTCTACCCGTTCGAGAATAGCTCTACAGACACGGGCGCCCGGGTAGGGACCCCGCCAAAAAGATCTGTCCCAGATGCGTGTGCGACGAGGAAACCGTTGCACACGCATTGGTACACTGCTCGGGCGTAGCCGATCTGTGGGGCTATGTCGAACAACTGCTGTCAAGGGTGGGACCGATCCGGTTGACCACCGAGTCTATTGTAATGATCAAGCCGCCTCCCCCCTTCAAAGATGAAGGAGAGGCGGTGTTTCTGTGCGTAATAGCCATGGTGAAAGAAGTTGTATGGTGGACGCGTCTGAAAGGACTGAGGTCAGGCACTTTTCTCTCTGGCCAACAACTGGTCCGTTTCTTCCGATATCTTTTCGGAAGAAGGATCAGGATGGAGAGAGAGGTGCTCCACCCCAGTCGTTTTTATGAAAGGTGGGTGAAAGGTGGGTGAAAGTGGCGAGAATGGCCCGTGTAATTGGGCCTTCTCTTTACATAAGCCTGTAGGTGGAAAAGAGGAAGGAACGAGGGAGCACCCCCTCTCTGTGCTCCTGAGGAGAAGGGTTGCACACTTTTTTCGGGGGTGTGTGCGACCCCTCTATTGAGCATTTTGTTATAATTATATTTTTTGTTATAATTGATTTTATTTTTATATTTTGTTATTGCCTCCTCCTTATTGAGGACGCCTTTTTGTGTAAACTCACCCCATTGTACTTGTCCCACCTTTGATGCCCTGGTGGCAAATAAAAGAAACATATCTTACATGACAGAAGGCATGTTTTAGCCTGTAAAAACGCTACATCCTCCAGATCGGTATATTTCTGTTTCAGTAACTGACACATCGTCAATTCTACACTGTTAGGTCATTTATCGTACTCTTCAGACCCGATGTTATATAATGCTGTCATTGATATTTTTACTCTCTGCTGTTTTGCTGGTGAACACTATCCAGGTAGGATACATTTCTTGGTCTTATTAATCTATATACTGTCCGGTTACCAGGGTTGGATTTAGACCTCGAGGGGCCCGAGGCACTTCAGGATAAGGGGCACCCTCATACAGAAAAAAAAATGAGAGAACACAGCAAATTCCTCAATTTTACATATCAAAGTTACATTGGCGCAAATAATTGGAATTGAAAGGTTATACTTACAGGTATTAAATTCAAAAATTCTAACCATATTAAAACTAAAAAGCCCAGCTGAGGGCACAAATAAATTGCTACGGCCGTCGCTGGTGCCCCCACCCCCTGCAGGGGGCCCAGAGCAATGGTCCACATTGCCCCACTCCCAATTAAATCCGGCCCTACCGGTTACGTAAGCCGAGTTTGAGAAGATGGGTCGTCCGCGTTTGGTTTGCCGAATCTGGAGGGTGAGTATGGTTTGGTTTGACATGAGTCATGAGTACAGGTTGGCGTTCAACTTAGGGTGTTTGATGAGGATTTGTGGACTGATTGATTAATTACATGTATACACACGCACGCATCACACACACACACACACACACACACACACACACACACACACACACACACACACACACACACACACACACACACACACACACACATGTATATATATATTTATATATATATATATATGTTGTTATAATTTATACCTATATGTTGGAGACGCAGGACATGGCAGCGATAATGACGGACACAGACCGCTGGAGAGAACTCGTCCATGGATTTCGGGAATTTTACCCGCCCTATATATATATATATATATATATATATATATATATATATATATATATACTATATATATATATAGGAAATTGTTCAAGAACCCGGCGGCAGAGCTCAAGCCGTTTCGACGGCTATTTCTGGACCAATAGGTCCAATAGGTAATAACCCACTCTACTACTCTAAGTATTGAATACTCTGGTGCGTTATGGTCCATCTGGTTCCTTACCACACTTCCTTCGTTATATATATATAGGAAAATGTTCAAGACCCCGACGGCAGAGATCAAGCCGTTTCGACGGCTATTTCGAAATAGCCATCGAAACGTCTTGAGCTCTGCGGTCGGGTTCTTGAACATTTTCCTATTACCCACTCTACTAAGTATTCAGTACTCTGGTGCGTGATGGTCCACCTGGTTCCTTTGTTATATATATATATATATATATATATATATATATATATATATATATATATATATATATATATATATATGTATATATGTGTGTGTGTGTTAACCTAATATATATTCCTTCCATATACTGTACCGATTGTGTTGTTATTTCTGTTTACCTTTTACATACATACATACATACATACATACATATATATACATATATATATACATATATATATAGTTTAGGTATGATACATTTTATTACTAATTATATCTAAATGTTTCTTCTCTCTTCATAATGTATTTTTAACTCTGATACTGGTTCAGTCTGGTTCAAACTGAATTGGTCTGTCCCAGTCATTCATTGAGCAACATCGGTGAAGTTGGCACCCTTCACTCACAGTTGGGTGCGGATGCATTCATGTATATATGTGTGTGTCCGCATGTATCTGTGTGTTTTTAAATATATATATATATATATATATATATATATATATATATATATATATATATATATATATATATATATATATATATATACGTTATTCCGGGTTGAATCGGAGGTAACCACAGTAAGTAAGGTACTCAATACATAGTAGAGTATAAAAGAGATTCCTGATGATTTCTAATGAATGAAACAGTTCTAGTCCTGTAGAATCTCATCTATATATATATATATATATATATATATATATATATATATATAGTAAGTTATTCCTGGTTGAATCGGAGGTAATCACAGTAAGTAAGGTACTCAATACATAGCAGAGTATAAAAGTTTTAATATAGAATCTCATCTATCTCTATATATATGTAGGAGGTGAGTTTTATTGTTGTACAATAAATCAATGCAGATATCGGATAAGTAGCACTCTACAGTTTGTAGGACTGGAGTATAAATAATATAAGATCAAAAGATGGAACTCTTTTAACCATCTTTTGATCTCATATTATCTATATATATATATATATATATATATATATATATATATATATATATATATATATATATAAATTAGAATTGGAGCTCTGAAATAGCAATATATATATACGGATGTATATATAATGTATTTTGCAATACACTTTATGCTTAATTAAAAGCATTTTGAAGACCGTAACCTATTGTTTTAAAGTAGTGACAAATTCACTCACTTTGATCTCAGCAAACAGGGGAGATAAGCCGACAAGACTTGTTTCGCTTTGGTTGAAGCTTATCAAGGCCAACTACCCCACCTGTTTGCTGAGATCATTGATGTTATATTCTTATAGAAATCTAGTAAATAATCAGGAGCTGATTATGCAGAGCGGTTGTTGGTCAGGCAGAAATTAAAAATTAGAATTGGAGCTCTGAAATAGCAATATATATATGGATGTATATATAATGTATTTTGCAAACAGGTGGGGTAGTTGGCCTTGATAAGCTTCAACCAAAGCGAAACAAGACTTGTCGGCTTATCTCCCCTGTTTGCTGAGATCAAAGTGAGTGAATTTGTCACTACTTTTAAGCAATAGCTTACGGTCTTCAAAATGCTTTTAATTAAGCATAAAGTGTATTGCAAAATACATTATATACACATCCATATATATATTGCTATTTCAGAGCTCCAATTCTAATTTTTAATTTCTGCCTGACCAACAACCGCTCTGCATAATCAGCTCCTGATTATTTACTAGATTTCTATAAGAATATAACATCAATGATCTCAGCAAACAGGTGGGGTAGTTGGCCTTGATAAGCTTCAACCAAAGCGAAACAAGTCTTGCTGGCTTATCTCCCCTGTTTGCTGAGATCGAAGTGAGTGAATTTGTCACTACTTTAAAACAATAGCTTACGGTCTTCAAAATGCTTTTAATTAAGCATAAAGTGTATTGCAAAATACATTATATATACATCCATATATATATATATATATATATATATATATATATATATATATATATATATATATATATATATTATATATATATATACAGTGTCCTTTTGTTTGCAACAAGTCCTAACTCTGAAAATAATGTAAAACAAAGCAAACCCCGCCCAATTTTACATATACGTATCTAAATACATTTTACAGTTAAAATACACTGAAATACAAAACAATTCTAAAGAAATTACGATGCACGCAACTAATACAATGAAACATGAAATGACAGGCACTCCTGCGACATTCTATATTATGTTATATAATGCTGTCATTTAGCGAAAATTGATAACAAAAATATAATTGGGAGGGTCTAGATAAACAATATGATTATCTTACATGACAGAAGGCATGTTTTAGCCTATAAAAACGCTACATCCTCCAGATCGGTATATTTCTGTTTAAGTAACTGACACATCGTCAGTTCTACACTGTTAGGTTATTTATCGTACTCTTCAGACCCGATGTTATATAATGCTGTCATTGATATTTTTACTCTCTGCTGTTTTGCTGGTGAACACTATTCAGGTAGGATACATTTCTTGGTCTTATTAATCTATATACTGTCCGGTTACCAGTGTTGGATTTAGAACTCGAGGGGCCCGAGGCACTTCAGGATAAGGGGCACCCTCATACAGAAAAAAAAATGAGAGAACACAGCAAATTCCTCAATTTTACATATCAAAGTTACATTGGCGCAAATAATTGGAATTGAAAGGTTATACTTACAGGTATTAAATTCAAAAATTCTAACCATCTTAAAACTAAAAAGCCCAGCTGAGGGCACAAATAAATTGCTACGGTCGTCGCTGGTGCCCCAACCCCTGCAGGGGGCTCAGGACAATGGTCCCCTTTGCCCCACTCCCCATTAAATCCGGCCCTACCGGTTACGTAAGCCGAGTTTGAGAAGACGGGTCGTCCGCGTTTGGTTTGCCGAATTTGGAGGGTCAATATGGTTTGGTTTGACATGAGTCATGAGTACAGGTTGGCGTTCAATTTAGGGTGTTTAATGAGGATATGTGGACTGATTGATTAATTACATGTATACACACGCACGCATCACACACACACACACACACACACACACACACACACACACACACACACACACACACACACACACACACACATATATATATATATAAATATATAGATTAGGCTGTTTCATATTTATAGGGAAAACGTTTTTGTTGGAATAATCTCGTCGATTGCGCCCTGAATCCATTTTACATAAAAGCTACAGGTGAAGAACCGAGAAGATACGGATACATTTAGGGGTTGTACAGTTTGGTGCTTTTTGAATGCTATACCAAAATAAATAAAAAAAACTTTCTGCAGTATTTGTTGATTGTAGCTAGGTTCCCCTACACCAACACCATCATCACCATCATCTACAACTATACAACTATCATCACCCAAACCACCAACATCATGACAAGTGCTCTTGTGTTTTCTCTACCATCACGTGAAACTCAGGGACAAAATTTCAGTTGCCGTAAAAAGCACTTGCCAGAAGATCCAAGAAGTGTGAGGAAAAACAAATATCCCTACCAAAGCAGAAAAAAACAAACAAACATAAGGAGTGAAAAAAGAAAAGTCAAGAAGACAGATACTGGCTAGTCCTTACTGGGATGGAAAATTATTACCATCGGCTTTCCGATCCAGCACTCACGAAGATTGGATTGCAGTCTTAATTACAGAAAAAGGAAAGAGGGAGCTCTTACAGATGGAACCGGACAACAAGTCGCTGAAATCGTTTTGAAGGAAATTCAACGACTTAAAATTGAGGATAGAATAATTGGTATGTCCTTCAACACAACCGTCAGTAACACCAGCATGCACCAAGGAGCCAATACGAAAATTGAAGCAGCTCTGACAAAATACCTTTTGTGGCTGGCTTACCACTATCACATTCTTGAACTGGTTTTGAAGAAAGTCTGAGATCTTTTGCTCATCATCTGGTCCCGGTATCCCACTGTTCAAAAGGTTCCAGGATCGTTGGGTCTCAATAGATAAGTCTCATCAAACTATCCTGGACGATGATGAACTCGTGGAAGATTTTTACAAGCAAACCAGGGAGGGGATGGTTGAATATCTACTGACTGTATGCTTTCTGGAGGTCATCCCCGAGAAGACCATCTTGGAAGTTGGCCATGTTCCCAATTCTCCTTCTCGGTCTCAGGAGCTTACCACCAGGCTCGTTGGATATGTATGTATGTATGTATGTATGTATGTATGTATGTATGTATGTATGTATGTATGTATGTATGTCAGGTCACCAGTTGATGCTACTGGTAACATGTATCCAAGTACAACCTGTCTCATGGTCGGGTCGTTGGCGAATAAACTGGCAACCCCACCAAGGTTTCTTGGTGAGGAGGGGGACTTTGGACATCCTGCAGGACTAAAAACAAAACCTGTCAAAGGGTAAAGGAGCTCTTAAGAGTCAATGGCCATCCAAAATCACCGGGAGAGATGATCCCTTAGCCTTTGTCAAGGCAGAATTCTAGGAGAAGGCAAACTCTGATATAACACCTGCAACCCTGATGGTATCCAATGATGTTGACTTGTTCTTCTTTTTGGTAAATATCATCTTGGTTAAGAGAGTGGGACTGGCTTTGTGCAGTGCCTTTGCTCACTATAAAAGCTTCACAGCACAGGCATTGCTTTATATCTGTAGATCTCTCTGCACTTGTCGTCACATGGAACCATGGGCCCAGCACTATATGTCAATAATTGTCACAAGTGTAGTGTTTGTACCAGAGTTTTCAAGTCGCTGGCTGGACTAAAAGTCACACTCCATCAGCACATCGATAGGGGTTCTCCTACATGGATATAAAGTAGTGGCCGTACTCGAAAACGAATTGGCAGCCACCATCTATGTATGTATGTATGTATGTATATATGTATGTATGTATGTATGTATGTATGTATGTATGTATGTATGTATGTATGTATGTATGTCAGGTCACCAGTTGATGCTACTGGTAACATGTATCCCAGTACAACCTGTATCATGGTCGGGTCGTTGGCGAATAAACTGGCAACCCCACCAAGGTTTCTTGGTGAGGAGGGGGACTTTGGACATCCTGCAGGACTAAAAACAAAACCTGTCAAAGGGCAAAGGAGCTCTTAAGAGTCAATGGCCATCCAAAATCACCGGGAGACATGACCCCTTAGCCTTTGTCAAGGCAGAATTCTAGGAGAAGGAAAACTCTGATATAACACCTGCAACCCTGATGGTATCCAATGATGTTGACTTGTTCTTCTTTTTGGTAAATATCATCTTGGTTAAGAGAGTGGGACTGGCTTTGTGCAGTGCCTTTGCTCACTATAAAAGCTTCACGGCACAGGCATTGCTTTATATCTGTAGATCTCTCTGCACTTGTCGTCACATGGTACCATGGGCCCAGCACTATGTGTCACTAATTGTCACAAGTGTAGTGTTTGTACCAGAGTATATATATATATATATATATATATTGGGAGAGATGACCCCTTAGCCTTTGTCAAGGCAGAATTCTAGGAGAAGGAAAACTCTGATATAACACCTGCAACTCTGATGGTATCCAATGATGTTGATTTGTTCTTCTTTTTGGTAAATATCATCTTGGTTAAGAGAGTGGGACTGGCTTTGTGCAGTGCCTTTGCTCACTATAAAAGCTTCACGGCACAGGCATTGCTTTATATCTGGAGATCTCTCTGCACTTGTCGTCACATCGTACCATGGGCCCAGCACTATGTGTCAATAATTGTCACAAGTGTAGTGTTTGTACCAGAGTTTTCAAGTCGCTGGCTGGACAAAAAGGTCACACTCGTTCAGCGCATCGGTAGGGGTTCTCCTACATGGATATAAAGTAGTGGCCGTAACTCGAAAACGAGTTGGCAGCCACCACCATGTATGTATGTATGACGCTAACATCTCTGCTGATACATGGGAAAATATTGCTGCTGATCGTAATAAATGGAGAAAGACTGTATATGAGGGAAAAGTTGCCTTTGAGGCATCTCGAATCGCATACGAGAAAGTAAAGCGGGATGTGAGGAAGGGCATTGCTGTTGCACTTCCAGACGGTGAGGGTCCTCCTATGATGCTGACATGCAGCGTCTGTGCGAGACTCTGCCTAAGCAAAGCTGGACTCGAAAGTCATCTTCGCAGTCATAAAGTAAGACCAGTGGTTGACTACCAGGCTGCTGTTGGAGATGCTACTCATCATGCTTGCCAAACATGTGGTAGAGAATGTAAATCAGCAGGAGGGCTCACGCGACATGCAAAAGTACATGAACTCCAACCACAGCCGGCTATTCCCAGTGAATGTTTTGGTTGCCGACTCTGTGCAAGACATTTTAGATCATTGACTGGGCTAAAAAGCCACATTCGATCGCAGCGCTGTTAGTTGCTATCGTGTGTGTGTGTGTGTGTGTGTGTGTGTATAGATATGTTTATGTGTGTGCGTGCGTGTGTATATATATATATGTATATGTATATTATTATTGTTGTTGTTGTCGTTATTATTATTGTTGTTATTATTATTATTATTATTGATATTAATGTATATGTGTGTATGTATATATATATGTGTGTATATATGTATATGTATGTGTGTATATATATATATATATATATATATATTTCTTTTTTTTATTTTTATTTTATTTTTTATTTATTTATTAATATTTTTTTTCTCCTCGTGCAATAGCCATACTCGATAACGAGGGGGCAGCCATCATGTATGTATGTATGTATGTATGTATGTATGTATGTATGTATGTATGTATGTATGTATGTATGTATGTGTGTATGTATGCATCTCCCCCCTCTCTCTCTCTCTCTCTCTCTCTCTATATATATATATATATATATATATATATATATATAAAACCCACCGCAAAACAAACTTATGGAGGGCTTTGAGAAAGAGATGGCCAATATTATTTCAGGCGTCAAATTCAATAGGTTCCCATCTAAGGAGCAGCCTCACCTCAGGAAACTACCAAATAGAATCTCTGCACTAAAACTCTCACACGGAATTCCCGTTCATGCGGATAAAACGAGTAACCTCTACAACTTGGATGCAGCAACTTATAGAAAACTAATACTTAAGGAACTTAGAAAGAATTACAAGAAAACTACACAGGCTAACCTTGACGACATTAACGAGCGAACTAATAGAATAGTGAATAAACTCAGCATTGCCGATAGGACCGGACCTTACCAACTCAAAAAACCCCGTATCTTTCTGAAGGATCACAAACCGAACTTATAGTACCATAAAAGACTGACATCGGGTGTATTATCAAAAGAATACTGGACAGAATCATACCAATCCTTAAAAAAAAAGATCCAATTACAGCAATGGTCCAGAACGGGGGAAGTGATAGAGTGGTTTAACGGCCTGCAGTGCAAAGGTAGGACAAATTTTATACAGCTAGATATATGTAATTATTATGCATCCATCTCCCCGGTGGTACTTAACAAGGCACTTATGTTTGCACGCAGACATACTGATTTAACCCGGGATGAAATTAATATCATTAATACTGTCAGGAAGACACTGATAGGTTTCAACGGTGAGCTCTGGATTAGGAGAGAGTGGCCGGACAATTTTGACATCACGATGGGATCGAGCGACTCGGTGCAGGTTACTGACCTGGCGGGCCTCTACATCCTCAGGAACCTGAAAAGCGAGATCCCATCGTTAGGCGGTGGAATATACTGCGACGATGCGTTGTTTACGCTACTCGACCACAGCAACACCATGATAAATAGGACTAGAAAGAGCTTAATTAAATTTTTCAAAAACATAGGTCTCAGCATAGACATAGAAAATAATAGAAAGATAGTCAACTTCCTGGATGTTACCCTCAATCTAGAATCCGGCCTCTACTACCCGTACCACAAGCCGAACGAGTGCCTCAAGTACGTAAATGCCAACTCTAACCATCCCGGGTCAGTCAGGAGGACCATAGTTAATAGCGTATCCCGTAGGATTTCTTCTCTGTCAGCTAGCCAGGAAACCTTCAATAGCGTAGCTAGCTATTATAACAATGCCCTTAGTAATGCAGGTTACAAGGAAGGAATTAAGTTTATACCCAGTCTAATGAATTACGTTACCGCTGACAGTAACACATCAGTAGGAAACCACGACGGGACCAACACGACTAGGACTTCATTACTCATCCCTGATACCACACTACAGAGTAATCCTGGAGGAACTGCTAACCATGGCTTATTAGGAAGGGACCGGACCTCGTCTACATTGGAAAACAAGAAGGCCAACGCGGTGGAGCCGCGGAGGACATGTGTGGGTCCGAGAGTAAGCGGGAAGGTACGAACCGCCTTCCTCGCTATGAACGGAGACCACTCAGTTCGGAGTGCTCTGATCGGCTTAACCAACCCCACGGGCAACGACCAATGGGGGGGAGGGGGCATGGCTCTTCCAGACGTCCGCAACGAATACGTAACACATACTCTGACGGAATGGGTACAGGGACTGGTGACTACAACGAGAAGCGAACCCGTTCCCGTAATGTCATTTGGTTTACCCCTCCCCCCTTCTGCGCCGGTTTACACAACAACATAGCGGCCTCTTTCTTCAGAGCTTTGGATAAGCACTTCCATAAGCAGCACTGGTACCACGCCATTTTCAACAGACACACTATTAAATTGTTCTACTCAACAACTAGAAACCTAGTGCAAAATATAGAAGCCTTGAACCGCAGTAGGTTAAAAAAACGTCCGCAACTCCAGGGGAAACAGCAACCGTGAGGAGACGCACCACGCAAATGCCTCTTCGTCTGTTGGTAACATCTTAAACCGTGAAAGACCGGGGAATCATACAACGCGATCCGGAGATCCGGGCGGCAACACGCCTCCGGGCTGTAATTGTAGAAACCCCAGTAACTTCCCCCTGGAGGGTAGGTGCCTCGGCAGTCGCTTAGTGTATGAATGTAGGGTGAATACCAACAACCAAACCTTCACCTATATCGGAGCCACAGCTAATACATTTAAGGAACGCTGGTACAATCACTGCCACTCCTTTAAGAGAGTTGATAAGAAACACAGCACCAGCCTCTCAGAACTGGTGCGGCGTCTCAAACATGATAACGTAGAATACACCTTGTCATGGTCCAAGGTAGCGATTTGTGTGTCACCGAGATTATGGAAATAATCGAGAAGGGAGCTCGAGTTATCAATAAAAGGAGTAACCCCTTCAGCACTTGCCTCCACAGATCATCTAGAACCTTCCACAAACTGTACCGACTAACAACATTGTTATACTGGTTGAAGACTATTGCAAACTTGGCCGTGGAAGCCGGGCGTGGCCACGAAACAACCCCAGCGTCAGGCGAACCTTGGATACCTTGTTTGTACACCTGGAGTCTCTATGTGTACATGTTTCTTGTCCCTTCTTCCTTATTTCTCTGTTTATGTAGCTATTGTTGTTTTTTTATATATTTTTGTCCCGTTCTTTTATTATTGTATTCTCTATATGTGTTTTCGATTTATTATCTGGTTGTTCCTGTCCCTACCTTCGATTCCCGTAACTCCCTTCCATAGCCTAACAGCACTTTTAATAGTATTGTTGCCACTGTAGTTAAGACTAAATGCTATAATTATTGCTAGCCTTGTGCCTTGGAATGATAGAGAGGACTGTATTAACTGTGCATGTATTTCTTTATATATATAAATACGCATCTATGTTTCTATCCCATTTTCACTTCCTTCTTTCAACGTAATACTATTGTGGTTAGTTTATTTTTCATGGAAGCGAGGCCTTTTCCTGTTGCCGCCGTCGCCGTGGTAGGATCATCACTGTTGTTGTTGTTGGTGGTGGTGGTGTTACCAATGGCTTAATACTAATATAAATGATACCACCACTACTACGACGAACGGAGTGGGTGATGGGTGGTGTGTTGGTGCTTGTTGTCGTTACCATTGTTGTTGTTGGTATATATGGTTATGGTGATTGATATCACCAACTCTGTCTACCCACCTACCTCTGAACTCCTTTTTATTGCTTTGGCGTTATCGCTGTTTATTGTCGACAGGATGATACCGTCACTGCGACTGCTGCGGCCAGTATACACGACGCTGGTCTGTGATTTTGCTGTTGTTGTTGTTGTAAGTGTTTACTGGAGCTGTTGCTTTAGTTGTTGTTGTCAATAGGGTGGTGGTATCACCACGACTATTGCGGCCAGTGTGGACAATATTGGTCGGTGGTTTGCTGTTATTGTCGTTATTGTTGTTGTCGTTGTCGTTGTTGTTGTCGTTGTTGTTGTCTATCGGTGGTTGTCAACAACATATATACCCCACCCTCCCCCAGAGCTCCATTTATTGCTTTCACTGTCTACTGGATTTTGGCTACACACAGTTCTTCGTTCTTTTCGTCTTTTTCGTTGATAACTTTTTCTAGCAAACACGACGGCTGGCAAACCTGGAACTCATATGTATGCTGAGCACACAGGCATTAGGATGTGTGTGTTTTCCTGCTAACGACATATCAAACATATCGATTTTCATCTGAGGATACCGTTCTCATAATCAACAGCAAATGCATGCAGGACATCTCGATTGCATGGAGAACCGTGAAAATAATTATAATGATTAAACGATATATGTAGCTTCAGCATCTTATTTTATTATATATATATATATATATATATATATAAACCGTCGGTTAGACTGATCAACCCCACACGTTCGGACATCGGTTCATTCAGCAAAAAGATCCTTGATAGAATACTACGATCGCTGCGTGCAGCCTCACCTCTCCCACTCTGGAGTAGAATTGTCCGATAAATCTAACACCCGTTTTCTGCAACTGGACATAGAGGACTACGACGCTTCTATCTCAGAGCCTCTACTGAAGGGTGCACTTGCTTTTGCCAGGAATTTTACCACCATGTTTCTTATTGGCAACATGACCCTCCCAAAGTATAACAATATCGGTTTCAACACACGTTTTCAGATAAAGAATCTTGGTAAACAAATTCAGAAACGAAATAGAGTAAGCCTTAGCCAGGCTAACAAGATACTGAAAATCACAATGTTCTGTTGTCTACGAAAAACAATAACATCTCGACAACTACACTTCATAAAAGAATGTGCCTCGTCCCGAGTTTACACCAACACCATCAACACCGATGTAAGAAGATTACAGCTCACCAAAAAGCAAGCAGATAGGCTAAAACGAACACTAATTCTAAACATAAAAAAGAAGATTTATAGAGAATTAAGTCATCAAGAAAAACATAAGCGTAACCTAATACAAGATATAACTAAGATCACCACACCAAGAGAAAAACTAATATTTATAAACCTTATATGTCCTGAAGAACAGTACATTGTTCAAGAATTTGACAAGCACTTTAACAAGAAACTAAAGTGGCTCAAACAGATAAAACTAAATCAAGATACTTTAGAGAATATCAATAGATATCCCGACAAAATTGACGGTATAAATATGGCCGACATCTCATTAACAGATGAATTCAACAACAACAACATAAATATATACGGCAACACTACGGTCGACTCTGATGAATTATCTGTATTACAACTGCCGCCTAAGTATGCCACATTTAATAAGGTAAATATGATTAAATGCTTATCAGAAATAGAAAAATCATTTACAAAATTACGTTGGAGCCTCAAAAACAAAAACAAAAACAAAAACAAAAGTAACAACATACGCACACACACACATATACAACACACATCCCAACAACAACAGACACACATACTACAAACAACAATAACAACAACACACACATCAACAATAATAACATACTCAGAAACAACAACAACAGACACGCAGACACAAACAACAATAACAACACACACAGCAATAATAACATACACGCAGACAACAACAACACACATCAACAACAGCTCACATCAACAACAACAACAACAACACACACACATTCAATGCCTCTCACCACCACCACAATCTTAACAAACACACAGACACAAAAAACAGGGAATGACAGTAGCACAGAAATAAGGGAAGATAATAGGATTGAAAGGAGAAGGGAGACTATGGACAGAGAAAATAACCAAGACGAACACACAGACACACAAAATAGAGTAGATAATAACAATGAGCCAGAGGAAAGAGACAGGAGTAATAATGAGAGACATAGAAACAACCATGAGGCTGTTGGTGGAAATAGAAATATAAACAACACAACTAACAATAACAATAGCACTAGAACACATAAAGCAGCAGCCTGGAACTCTACTTTTTATAATCCCTCCGATAAGTCGTTCGACCTGCGATGAATCCACGCCAAAACTTTAGCTTTTAACAAACGCACGCAATTGCCGTCGCAGGTCGATGAACAAACAGAAGCACAATTTAGTATAGCTAGATCTAAACTTAGAAATATTATAGAACAGTATAGCAAGAAGCATAATAGAATGGAGGCCCAGCAACTGGGAGAAAAATCTGCAAATGGCTTGCGTAAGCTCATGCAGCGCTCGCGTAATGGAGAGATAGCATGCTTTCCAACAGACACGTCTGGCAGAATGTCGGTTGACAGTCTACCAAACTACATCCAAGCAGTGCAACCCCACATCACTAACACAAGAGAAGTAGCACCACAAGAGCATGAGGATGGAGAAAAAGCCCTCAATGCCCATATGATGATGTGGACAAATATAATGCAGCCCAACGAAAGGACTGCCAACAACTTCCAGGCCTGGAACAACGACGTGCCAGCGTTGTATGGGCTTCGAAAAGACCATAAAACGAGCAGTGACCCTGTCACAGGACCACCAACGCGGCCAGTCTGTGGAGCTAACATTGCTAGTAACTACAGACTGTCCTACTTCCTCTCCTTGATCATACGCCCCATTATTGAAATGTCCTCAGATGTATGTGACAGCACGGAGGACATCCTCAGCAGAATCGGCGAGAGTAACCGATCTAGGGACCTAACAAACTGCATAATAGGTAGTATGGATGTTGTGTCCCTGTATTCATCTATTGGCGTGGATTTTGCTGTGGAGAAATACGTAGAAATGATCAGTGAGAGCAATGTTGAATTCCGTGGGATTGATACCAGTGAGCTGGGACTCCTACTTAAACTTACCTATATTAATAATTATCTAGACACATATGACCTTAGCAACCTGTGCCCTACAAGATCAGCAAGAGGCAGACAACCTACCATTACCTCAATGGCCAAGAAAACCCACACAGATAGATGGAACGGGTGGACCAGAGCAATACGGACCCCCAAAAACCACGATGAACTAAAGAAAATGATTGCACATGCGGCGGGGCCAGCACAAAATTAACCCTTAAGGAACATATGTTCAAATTTAATGGAAAAACATATGCCCAAGAGGAGGGAGCAGCCATTGGTGTTAGCATTGCAGGCGACATAGCTAACCTATTCATGGTATGGTGGAACAGTAGACTTAAACTTAAACTTAAAGAACAATTAGAAGACCCCTTAACCCTGATTATGTACTCCCGCTACGTTGATGATATAAACATCGTAGTTAAAACACCCCACTAGAGAAAAGTCAGGAATTAGAGAAAAACACAATGGAAAGCATCCAGCAAATAGCAAACTCCATCCACCAGAGTATTAGAGTTACTATAGACTACCCAAGCAATCACCCAACCATCGATTACCTGTACTAGACACAGATCTCTGGTTAGATACCATTAATAACAAAAAACAAATCCTCCATTCCCATTATGCGAAATCCATGACTTCCAAATATCTGATCCACCGAAACTCAGCTGTTTCGGACCATACCAAAATCAACATACTGATTGCGGATTTGGTACGGGTGAAGAGAAAAGTGTCCCGCATGTGCAACCCCGAAGAACTAGAGAGACACATACAACACTTCATCCACCGTATGCAGTTATCTGGTTACAATCAGAGAGATAAAATCAGAGTGTATAGAGGAGCCAGAACCAAATGGGGAAAAATGGTAAATAATGATACAAATGGGACCTGCCCCTTGTATAGGAGAACATTTTGGAATAGAATAGAAAGAACTAGGAATAAGGCTAATAGAATAAACTCATGGTATGATAGCAATAAATACCAGAGTGTAATGTTCATCGATACAACCCCTAGAGGTGAATTAGCTTACAAACTTAGAAGGGCCCTAGATAAACATAAACTCAATATTAAGATAGTAGAAAGACCAAGTACCTCCATAAAAACACTTATTAGCTAGACATAGCCTTTTCAAAGACCTCCCTGTATAGATAAGAAATGTATAATCTGTAAATTAAGCCCCCATATTAACTGTAAAACTAGAAATGTAGTATATAGCATAAGATGTACTGAAGGCCAATGTAGAGATAAAAATATAGTGTACATAGGTGAGACAGCTCGTAGTATAGGGGAACAGATAAATGAACACTGGCGAGACCTTCAAGATAGTAAAGAATCATCTGTACTCTACCAACATACTAAAATAGAACATAAGGGTAAATTAGAGAACATAGAAATAAAAATAGAATCTACACACAGAAAAGACGCAATGTTTAGACAAATCACAGAGGCAATAAACATAAAAGAATTACAACCAAAATTAAATAGAAAACATGAGTGGAACAGCAACATCACAACTTACAATTAAGGACAAAATGAAAACACACACGCACATAGAACAAACAACCAACCAGTAACATGTAAATAAACAAATAAATAAACGAATATAAACACACACAGACACCCGGATGTGGCGCATGCGCAGACTGAGTACACAACACACACACAGAAACAAGATGGCGTAGGAAAGAACAAAGGAGAGGCACAAAAACAAAGAAAAGAATTCCAGTCACTGAAGTTGTCACAGAATGTGTGACGAAAGAACTTTGATAATATATGAACAACCATCTGGTTGTGTAACCAACCAACCAACCGGAAATTTATAAATTCCTAAATTTATAAATTTATTATAATAAATTGAAGTGAAAGTAACTGGTGCGTGTGTTTCTTATTGGCAACATGACCCTCCCAAAGTATAACAATATCGGTTTCAACACACGTTTTCAGATAAAGAATCTTGCCAAACAAATTCAGAAACGAAATACATATATATATATATATATATACATACACACATACAACTTACGTACATACAAAATAGCATAATACATACATTTATGTAATAACTGCATATACACATGTATAGATACAAAACATATGCACGTGTGCACATATAACACAAAACATACAGATCCGCATTCATACAATAACATCCATACCTACACACACACGAGCGAGCGCATGCACGCACATGCACGCACGCAGACATACTTACATAATTGCCTAGTTAATGTCTAAATTCCAATGGAAGAGTCTTGTGTCTATGTTAAAATACAGCTCTCTCTATTGGTAAAACATTAGAAAATAATTATTTCTACTTTAAGCACAAGGCCAGCAAATACCTAGTGCATTACTGGTACTTTATTTTTTCGACCCCGTAAGGATGAAAGGCAAAGTTAACCTCGGCGGGATTTGAACTCAGATAGTAAAGGGACGTAACTATGCTGGAAAGCATGGCATCCGACCCTCTACCGATACTGCCAATCCACCGCCCCAAATAATTGTCTCTACTATTGGCACAGGGCCAGCAATTACTCAGTACATTACTGGTACTTTATTTTATCGACCCCGTAAGGATGAAAGGCAAAGTTAACCTCGGTGGGATTTGAACTCAGACCGCAAAGGGAGACTTTCAATAATGACCAGAAGTCGACCCTAAATATTACTAATAGCTCTAGGAAAGCCATGAACGACACCACATCTTTTTAACTTTGATTTTGAAAGTAGGTTTATAATTATCAATTTTCATTATACGTTTGTAGCTGTCTCTGTGTCCTAGCGGGAGTAATCATAGACGGTGATGATCCTGGTCTGAAGTTCGATCCTGGCCGGGAGTAGGGTTCCCGGTAAACCTTTTCAGTTTTTTCCTATTGGTTGTAAAATAAAACTGAAAAAGTTACATGTACCTTTTGGCCAGGATTGAACCCAAGGCCAGGATCTCCACCGTCTCTAGTACCTACCGCTAGGCCACAGAGACAACTACGAAAAATCTACTGAAAATTCATACTTATAAACCTACTTTCAAAATTTTCAAAACAAAGTCTCGTGGTGTCGTTCCTGTCTTTCTTAATGTTATTGCTCCTACTTAAGGTCGACTTCTAAATCACTTGGGTGTTCCATAAACTACATCCTCATTTATTTTCTCATCTATCTAGACTACATTTTAACCCGCAATTCATGTTTCATTTCTGTTCCACCCCATTTCTCCCCCTCCTTGGCTGACCAAATGCTTTGCTTAATTGTTTTATTTATTTAAAATTTTTTTTTATTCTTTCTCTTAGATTTCAGGTATTTTTTGAAAGCAAAGCATTGGCCGCTAAAATACCACAGTGAGCCGGCAATGCTACTGTGGGCTCTTGCAATGCTACTGTGGGACCCCTGGGGCCCACTTGCCATTGGGCAACCTGGCCAGTCCGCCACTACATACACACAGTCATGCATACGTACACTGCCGGCCTTCCACAAACAGCCTTGCCCGGACTTGTGCCTCGGAGGGAAACTTTCTAGGTGCAAATCCCACGGTGATACGTGATCAAATGAGGGGGGGGGGTATTTATTTGTTTATTTATTTATTTATTTATTTATTCCTTAGTTTCTCTCAAGCGCCAATATCCTTATAATATTCTCATCTCTTCTTCCATTCACAGCCGAAACCAATCCATAACTTGAGCGAACCAGACCTTGAAGAGGCCAAACGTATCGGATTTCTGGAAGGTAGGAAGACTAAAACACGCAAATATACACACTCATGCGCATACGCACGCACACACACATATATATATTAAGAAAAACGATGAAGTTCCGTTAACACGTAGTTTTTTCTAATTGTGTATCGACCTGTTACGCACATTTCGCAAGGGTTTGGCTCAACGTCACTCATATTTTTTGTTGAATCACCAGCCTGAAAAGCAGTGTGAAGAGCAGATCAATATTGACACCGGGTCCACAACTTCTATGGGTGACCTTAATTGTCGATACACAATAAACTAACTACGTTTAAACGATACTTCATCGTTTCCTAATATATGCGCTCTGCCTGTACATAGATGGCTCATTTTATTACCACCTCCAATAGTTCACTGAATCACATACACGATATATATATATATATATATATATATATATATATATATATATATATATATATATATATATATATATATATATAATATGTATATATATATATATTATATGTATATATATAATATATCATTATCTATAAAAGGCAGATTGTTGTTGTTGTGAGTGTGTGCATGTTCCATGTTTATACATTTGCACAATTTCAAACCGATTCGACTTAAAGTCTGTAAGAATGTTGTAAATGGTCTAACGTAGGTCAACGATTATTTATTTCATTCACACTCACCCACAATTACGGAAATAATCGATAAAACTAAATACATGACGCTTTACCCCTCTAATACAATCAGATTTTCCTCTCTCAACTCCCCTTAAACTTTAAGAGAGAGAGAGAGAGTCTGAGAGAGAGAGAGAGAGAGAGAGAGAGAGAGAGAGAGAGAGAACGTTTGTTTTTGAGTGTGGAACGGTCAAACATTTATTTACTTCAATGACAAAAGAACTTATTACATTTCATACGAAACACCAATTATTCAAAAGCAACAGATAAATTTATTCAACAACAACAAAAAAATAGCGATAAATCTTTTTTAAAACATCTATCAACGAACGTGGAAAAAAGAAGTATCAGTTCAATTACTATACACAATAATATCCTCTATGTGGTCACTAAACCTGCTAGAAACAGCAGCTAACTCTCCCCCATATCACACCACTCCCTACTGTCTTAAATTTAGAAAACATATCCTCTATAAGGTCACTAAACCTGCTAGAAACAGCAGCTAACTCTCCCCCCGTATCACACCCCTCCCTACTGTCTTAAATTTAGAAAACACACATTAGACAACCATGCAGAACAACTCCATCGCAGCTCTGTTGTTCGGCTGGCATCGTCTACGCGCGTGTTGCGCAAGTACTGTGAAACAATAAATTTCAACACTTCTTTGCACAGAGATAATATCCATAGGTGAAACTACAATTGTCACTGCTGGCGCAGTTCCTGCTTCGGCAGTCCAGGTCTGCAATTCATTCACCCAGTGCCTGGCAGACAAAAAGTGCTGCCATAAAATGTGTGGTGCACCCTAACTTTGGTAACTTACTGACCCCGAACAACGCCGGGCTTTAATGCTAGTATATATATATATATATATATATATATGTGATATGTTGGTTGAATACTGATGAGTTCTTCCCATTCTGGGGTTCTCGAAAGGGTAAATGAACTCTGGCGAGAACTCCAAGTTGGGAAGAATTCATCAGTACTCCACCAACATAACAGAATGGGGGCACTCTAGTGTATGTTTGTGTGTACATATATATATATTTATGTATATATCTACATATACACACACACATTTTTTATATATACATATATATGTATACACACACACACACTCACACACACACGCACACACACATATATATATATATATAATATATATATATATATATATATATATATATATATATATATATATATATATATATATAGAGAGAGAGAGAGAGAGAGAGAGAGAGAGAGAGAGAGAGAGAGTCTGCACTGCTGAGACCGAGGAGACCACTAATCATGGGAGTACTCGATATATGGGGAGATGCAGAGTGGGTATAGAGGTCATAAGTATTTAAGTATTCATTGTCATATGTAAGTAGGAGGCCCAGTTCATCAGTGTCAACGTCACAGAACTCTACCTCACTCTCACTGATTATTTCCACACATTTTCCTACAGCAAAATCAATGTCAATAGATGGGTACAGGGACATTACATCCATACTGCCTTTATGTAGTTTATTAAGTTTTCGTTGTTGTTGCATTCATTGATTCTGATAAGGAGGTCCTCTGTGCTGTCAAATACATCTGGGAACATCTTAATTATGGGGCGTATAATCATAAAGAAGAAGTAGAAGATCCTGTAGTTGCTAGCAATATTGGCTCCGCATACAGGCCTTGTTGGTGGTCCTGTTATAAGGTCGTTCATTGTTTTATGGTCTTTGCGGAGCCCATACAAGGATGGTATGTCATTGTTAGAGGTTTGGAAACTATTGGCTGTACGTCTACTTGGTTTTAGGATGTCAGTCCACATCATGTGAACATTGAGGATCTTTTCTCTTTCTTCATGTGTCTGGGGTGTTGTTTCGCTCGTGTTGATGATATGGGGTTGCATAGCCTTGATGTAGTTTGGCATGTTGTCTATTGACATCCTACCGGATTTGTCTGTGGGTAGACACTCTAGCTCACCATCCCTTGTGCGCTGCATGAGGCTAAGTAAGCCTTCTACAGGTTGTTGAATCACTGGTCTGTTTTGTCTCCTAGTATATTGTTCTACTTCCTGTCTAAGTTTATTTCTAGCTATGGTAAACTGTGCCTCTGTTTGTTTAAACTGTGCCTCTGTTTGTTGTGGTATACAAAGCCCTTTATATATATGTAAAACATATATACACACACACACACACACACACATATATATATGTGTGTGTGTGTGTGAGTGTATGTGTGTCTGGAGGTGGGTGTGGGTGTATGTGTGGACACGTTTTTTTCATGTCGTTCCAAGAAATCTTTGTAGAAGGTGTGATCGACTATCTGTCCTTGAGGTAAAAATTCTTTGTGAACAATACCACGGCTGTCGAAAAAATGAGTCATCGTTTTCACCCTGGATCTGCTCACCCGTGCTTTCTTCGGACGCGGACAATTTTTCCGTATGAGCACTCTATGCTCTTAGAGAGCAGAGTATGATATCACAAAAAAAAAAAAGAGAATCAGTGTTGCGACGAATGGAATTTATTGGACATATTACAATCGTTTCTCTGCCGATCAGCTCGAGGCACGATCGATGTGGTGATGGAACTTGACTCTGAAAATCGCAAGGTCCTCAGATACGTCTTGATTCTACGAAGCAGATTTTCCTGTCCCTTTACATCGATATACTTCGCTTGTCGGCCGACAGAAACAACTGATGACAGAAACAACAACTGCACTGACACACAGGACACACACATACATACAGGGAGACATACTGACACACACATACACACAGAAACACAGGGACACACACAGACACATATAGACGCACAGACAGACACACTACCTCTTTGTTATTTTCTCATCTATGCTGCATACACACACACACACTCACACACACACTCACACAAACAAACACACATTCCCACACACGAGGAGACACACGCACATTCTCTCTCCCTCACACACACACTCACACCTTTGTTTCTGTATACTTCAGATACTTTTGATAGACTTCATTTGACTAAAATATCGGAAATAATCGATGACGTCCATCACCCGTGAGTGGTTTTAATCTTTTCACTATTATCTCTTTATATGCATCTTTTATCTCCTACCTATTCCTGTCGACGGCTTGAGGTCATGCTGGAGCACTGCTATTGAATATATACAGTTTTTGGCTGTTCAGTTATAATGGGAAGAAGTGCTGAGTCCATGACACTTTTCAGGGCCTCCAGGTCTGATAGGAAGAGAGAGTGGGAGTTATCCCTGAAACTGGAGACCTGGTTTGATAGGAAGAGAGAGTGGGAGTTATCCCTGAAACTGGAGACCTGGTTTGATAGGAAGAGAGGGTGGGAGTTATCCCTGAAACTGGAGACCAGGTCTGATAGGAAGAGAGGGTGGGAGTTATCCCTGAAACTGGAGACCTGGCTTGATAGGAAGAGAGGGTGGGAGTAATCCCTGAAACAGTGGAGACTTGGCTTGATAGGAAGAGAGAGTGAGAGTTATCCCTGAAACACTGGAGACCTGGTTTGATAGGAAGAGAGGGTGGGAGTAATCCCTGAAACAGTGGAGACTTGGCTTGATAGGAAGAGAGGGTGGGAGTAATCCCTGAAACAGTGGAGACTTGGCTTGATAGGAAGAGAGGGTGGGAGTAATCCCTGAAACACTGGAGACCTGGCTTGATAGGAAGAGAGGGTGGGAGTTATGCCTGAAAGTGGAGACCTGGCTTGATAGGAAGAGAGGGTGGGAGTTATCCCTGAAACACTGGAGACCTGGCTTGATAGGAAGAGAGGGTGGGAGTTATCCATGAAACTCTGGAGACCTCGCTTGATAGGAAGAGAGGGTGGGAGTTATCCCTGAAACTCTGGAGACCTCGCTTGATAGGAAGAGAGGGTGGGAGTTATCCCTGAAAGTGGAGACCTGGCTTGATAGGAAGAGAGGGTGGGAGTTATCCCTGAAACACTGGAGACCTGGCTTGATAGGAAGAGAGGGTGGGAGTTATCCATGAAACTCTGGAGACCTCGCTTGATAGGAAGAGAGGGTGGGAGTTATCCCTGAAACTCTGGAGACCTCGCTTGATAGGAAGAGAGGGTGGGAGTTATCCCTGAAAGTGGAGACCTGGCTTGATAGGAAGAGAGGGTGGGAGTTATCGCTGAAACACTGGAGACCTGGCTTGATAGGAAGAGAGGGTGGGAGTTATCCATGAAACTCTGGAGACCTCGCTTGATAGGAAGAGAGGGTGGGAGTTATCCCTGAAACTCTGGAGACCTCGCTTGATAGGAAGAGAGGGTGGGAGTTATCCCTGAAAGTGGAGACCTGGCTTGATAGGAAGAGAGGGTGGGAATTATCCCTGAAACACTGGAGACCTGGCTTGATAGGAAGAGAGGGTGGGAGTTATCCCTGAAACTCTGGAGACCTCGCTTGATAGGAAGAGAGGGTGGGAGTTATCCCTGAAACACTGGAGACCTGGCTTGATAGGAAGAGAGGGTGGGAGTTATCCCTGAAACACTGGAGACTTGGCTTGATAGGAAGAGAGGGTGGGAGTTATCCCTGAAACACTGGAGACTTGGCTTGATAGGAAGAGAGGGTGGGAGTTATCCCTGAAACTCTGGAGACCTGGTTTGATAGGAAGAGAGGGTGGGAGTTATCCCTGAAACTCTGGAGACCTGGTTTGATAGGAAGAGAGGGTGGGAGTTATCCCTGAAACTCTGGAGACCTGGTTTGATAGGAAGAGAGGGTGGGAGTTATCCCTGAAAGTGGAGACCTGGCTTGATAGGAAGAGAGGGTGGGAGTTATCCCTGAAACACTGGAGACCTGGCTTGATAGGAAGAGAGGGTGGGAGTTATCCCTGAAACTCTGGAGACCTCGCTTGATAGGAAGAGAGGGTGGGAGTTATCCCTGAAACTCTGGAGACCTCGCTTGATAGGAAGAGAGGGTGGGAGTTATCCCTGAAACACTGGAGACCTGGCTTGATAGGAAGAGAGGGTGGGAGTTATCCCTGAAACACTGGAGACCTGGCTTGATAGGAAGAGAGGGTGGGAGTTATCCCTGAAACTGGAGACCTGGCTTGATAGGAAGAGAGGGTGGGAGTTATCCCTGAAACACTGGAGACCTGGTTTGATAGGAAGAGAGGGTGGGAGTTATCCCTGAAACACTGGAGACCTCGCTTGATAGGAAGAGAGGGTGAGAGTTATCCCTGAAACACTGGAGACCTGGCTTGATAGGAAGAGAGGGTGGGAGTTATCCCTGAAACACTGGAGACCTGGCTTGATAGGAAGAGAGGGTGGGAGTTATCCCTGAAACTGGAGACCTGGCTTGATAGGAAGAGAGGGTGGGAGTTATCCCTGAAACACTGGAGACCTGGCTTGATAGGAAGAGAGGGTGGGAGTTATCCCTGAAACTGGAGACCTGGCTTGATAGGAAGAGAGGGTGGGAGTTATCCCTGAAACTGGAGACCTGGTTTGATAGGAAGAGAGGGTGGGAGTTATCCCTGAAACACTGGAGACCTCGCTTGATAGGAAGAGAGGGTGGGAGTTATCCCTGAAACTGGAGACCTGGTTTGATAGGAAGAGAGGGTGGGAGTTATCCCTGAAACACTGGAGACCTCGCTTGATAGGAAGAGAGGGTGGGAGTTATCCCTGAAACTGGAGACCTGGTTTGATAGGAAGAGAGGGTGGGAGTTATCCCTGAAACACTGGAGACCTCGCTTGATAGGAAGAGAGGGTGGGAGTTATCCCTGAAACACTGGAGACCTGGCTTGATAGGAAGAGAGGGTGGGAGTTATCCCTGAAACTGGAGACCTGGCTTGATAGGAAGAGAGGGTGGGAGTTATCCCTGAAACTGGAGACCTGGTTTGATAGGAAGAGAGGGTGGGAGTTATCCCTGAAACACTGGAGACCTCGCTTGATAGGAAGAGAGGGTGGGAGTTATCCCTGAAACTCTGGAGACCTCGCTTGATAGGAAGAGAGGGTGGGAGTTATCCCTGAAAGTGGAGACCTGGTTTGATAGGAAGAGAGGGTGGGAGTTATCCCTGAAACACTGGAGACCTGGCTTGATAGGAAGAGAGGGTGGGAGTTATCCCTGAAACTGGAGACTTGGCTTGATAGGAAGAGAGGGTGGGAGTTATTCCTGAAACTCTGGAGACCTGGCTTGATAGGAAGAGAGGGTGGGAGTTATCCCTGAAACACTGGAGACCTCGCTTGATAGGAAGAGAGGGTGGGAGTTATCCCTGAAACACTGGAGACTTGGCTTGATAGGAAGAGAGGGTGGGAGTTATCCCGAAACACTGGAGACCTCGCTTGATAGGAAGAGAGAGTGGGTGTTATCCCTGAAACACTGGAGACTTGGCTTGATAGGAAGAGAGGGTGGGAGTTATCCCTGAAAGTGGAGACCTGGCTTGATAGGAAGAGAGGGTGGGAGTTATCCCTGAAAGTGGAGACCTGGCTTGATAGGAAGAGAGGGTGGGAGTTATCCCTGAAACTGGAGACCTGGCTTGATAGGAAGAGAGGGTGGGAGTTATCCCTGAAACTCTGGAGACCTCGCTTGATAGGAAGAGAGGGTGGGAGTTATCCCTGAAAGTGGAGACCTGGCTTGATAGGAAGAGAGGGTGGGAGTTATCCCTGAAACTGGAGACCTGGTTTGATAGGAAGAGAGGGTGGGAGTTATCCCTGAAACTCCGGAGACCTCGCTTGATAGGAAGAGAGGGTGGGAGTTATCCCTGAAACTCTGGAGACCTCGCTTGATAGGAAGAGAGGGTGGGAGTTATCCCTGAAACTGGAGACTTGGCTTGATAGGAAGAGAGGGTGGGAGTTATCCCTGAAACACTGGAGACCTGGCTTGATAGGAAGAGAGGGTGGGAGTTATCCCTGAAACTGGAGACCTGGTTTGATAGGAAGAGAGGGTGGGAGTTATCCCTGAAACTGGAGACCTGGTTTGATAGGAAGAGAGGGTGGGAGTTATCCCTGAAACTCTGGAGACCTCGCTTGATAGGAAGAGAGGGTGGGAGTTATCCCTGAAACTGGAGACCTGGTTTGATAGGAAGAGAGGGTGGGAGTTATCCCTGAAACTCTGGAGACCTCGCTTGATAGGAAGAGAGGGTGGGAGTTATCCCTGAAACTGGAGACCTGGTTTGATAGGAAGAGAGGGTGGGAGTTATCCCTGAAACTCTGGAGACCTCGCTTGATAGGAAGAGAGGGTGGGAGTAATCCCTGAAACTCTGGAGACTTGGCTTGATAGGAAGAGAGAGTGGGAGTTATCCCTGAAACACTGGAGACCTCGCTTGATAGGAAGAGAGGGTGGGAGTTATCCCTGAAACTGGAGACTTGGCTTGATAGGAAGAGAGGGTGGGAGTTATCCCTGAAACTCTGGAGACCTCGCTTGATAGGAAGAGAGGGTGAGAGTTATCCCTGAAACTCTGGAGACTTGGCTTGATAGGAAGAGAGGATGGGAGTTATCCCTGAAACTCTGGAGACCTCGCTTGATAGGAAGAGAGGGTGAGAGTTATCCCTGAAACTCTGGAGACCTCGCTTGATAGGAAGAGAGGGTGGGAGTTATCCCTGAAACAGTAGAGACTTGGCTTGATAGGAAGAGAGGGTGGGAGTTATCCCTGAAACTCTGGAGACTTGGCTTGATAGGAAGAGAGGGTGGGAGTTATCCCTGAAACTCTGGAGACTTGGCTTGATAGGAAGAGAGGGTGGGAGTTATCCCTGAAACTGGAGACCTGGCTTGATAGGAAGAGAGGGTGGGAATTATCCATGAAACTCTGGAGACCTGGCTTGATAGGAAGAGAGGGTGGGAGTTATCCCTGAAACAATGGAGACCTCGCTTGATAGGAAGAGAGGGTGGGAGTTATCCCTGAAACACTGGAGACCTCGCTTGATAGGAAGAGAGGGTGGGAGTTATCCCTGAAACTCTGGAGACCTCGCTTGATAGGAAGAGAGGGTGGGAGTTATCCTTGAAACTCTGGAGACCTCGCTTGATAGGAAGAGAGGGTGGGAGTTATCCCTGAAACACTGGAGACTTGGCTTGATAGGAAGAGAGGGTGGGAGTTATCCCTGAAACACTGGAGACCTGGCTTGATAGGAAGAGAGCGTGGGAGTTATCCCTGAAACTGGAGACCTGGCTTAATAAGAAGAGAGGGTGGGAGTTATCCCTGAAACACTGGAGACCTGGCTTGATAGGAAGAGAGGGTGGGAGTTATCCCTGAAACTCTGGAGACCTCGCTTGATAGGAAGAGAGGGTGGGAGTTATCCCTGAAAGTGGAGACCTGGCTTGATAGGAAGAGAGGGTGGGAGTTATCCCTGAAAGTGGAGACCTGGCTTGATAGGAAGAGAGGGTGGGAGTTATCCCTGAAACTGGAGACCTGGCTTGATAGGAAGAGAGGGTGGGAGTTATCCCTGAAACTCTGGAGACCTCGCTTGATAGGAAGAGAGGGTGGGAGTTATCCCTGAAAGTGGAGACCTGGCTTGATAGGAAGAGAGGGTGGGAGTTATCCCTGAAACTGGAGACCTGGCTTGATAGGAAGAGAGGGTGGGAGTTATCCCTGAAAGTGGAGACCTGGCTTGATAGGAAGAGAGGGTGGGAGCTATCCCTGAAACTGGAGACCTGGCTTGATAGGAAGAGAGGGTGGGAGTTATCCCTGAAAGTGGAGACCTGGCTTGATAGGAAGAGAGGGTGGGAGTCATCCCTGAAACTGGAGACCTGGCTTGATAGGAAGAGAGGGTGGGAGTTATCCCTGAAACACCGGAGACCTGGCTTGATAGGAAGAGAGGGTGGGAGTTATCCCTGAAAGTGGAGACCTGGCTTGATAGGAAGAGAGGGTGGGAGTTATCCCTGAAAGTGGAGACCTGGCTTGATAGGAAGAGAGGGTGGGAGTTATCCCTGAAACACCGGAGACCTGGCTTGATAGGAAGAGAGGGTGGGAGTTATCCCTGAAAGTGGAGACCTGGCTTGATAGGAAGAGAGGGTGGGAGTTATCCCTGAAAGTGGAGACCTGGCTTGATAGGAAGAGAGGGTGGGAGTTATTCCTGAAACTGGAGACTTGGCTTGATAGGAAGAGAGGGTGGGAGTTATCCCTTAAACACCGGAGACCTGGCTTGATAGGAAGAGAGGGTGGGAGTTATCCCTGAAACACTGGAGAGCTGGCTTGATAGGAAGAGAGGGTGGCAGTTATCCCTGAAACTCTGGAGACTTGGCTTGATAGGAAGAGAGGGTGGGAGTTATCCCTGAAACTGGAGACTTGGCTTGATAGGAAGAGAGGGTGGGAGTTATCCCTGAAAGTGGAGACCTGGCTTGATAGGAAGAGAGGGTGGGAGTAATCCCTGAAACTCTGGAGACCTCGCTTGATAGGAAGAGAGGGTGGGAGTTATCCCTGAAACTCTGGAGACCTCGCTTGATAGGAAGAGAGGGTGGGAGTTATCCCTGAAACAGTGGAAACTTGGCTTGATAGGAAGAGAGGGTGGGAGTTATCCCTGAAACTGGAGACTTGGCTTTATAGGAAGAGAGGGTGGGAGTAATCCCTGAAACACTGGAGACCTGGCTTGATAGGAAGAGAGGGTGGGAGTTATCCCTGAAAGTGGAGACCTGGCTTGATAGGAAGAGAGGGTGGGAGTAATCCCTGAAACACTGGAGACCTGGCTTGATAGGAAGAGAGGGTGGGAGTTATCCCTGAAAGTGGAGACCTGGCTTGATAGGAAGAGAGGGTGGGAGTTATTCCTGAAACTCTGGAGACCTCGCTTGATAGGAAGAGAGGGTGGGAGTTATCCCTGAAACACTGGAGACCTGGCTTGATAGGAAGAGAGGGTGGGAGTTATCCCTGAAACTGGAGACTTGGTTGATAAGAAGAGAGGGTGGGAGTTATCCCTGAAACTGGAGACTTGGCTTGATAGGAAGAGAGGGTGGGAGTTATCCCTGAAAGTGGAGACCTGGCTTGATAGGAAGAGAGGGTGGGAGTTATCCCTGAAACTGGAGACTTGGCTTGATAGGAAGAGAGGGTGGTAGTTATCCCTGAAAGTGGAGACCTGGCTTGATAGGAAGAGCGGGTGGGAGTTATCCCTGAAACTCTGGAGACCTCGCTTGATAGGAAGAGAGGGTGGGAGTTATCCCTGAAACTCTGGAGACCTCGCTTGATAGGAAGAGAGGGTGGGAGTTATCCCTGAAACACTGGAGACCTGGCTTGATAGGAAGAGAGGGTGGGAGTTATTCCTGAAACTCTGGAGACCTCGCTTGATAGGAAGAGAGGGTGGGAGTTATCCCTGAAACTCTGGAGACCTCGCTTGATAGGAAGAGAGGGTAGGAGTTATTCCTGAAACTCTGGAGTCCTCGCTTGATAGGAAGAGAGGGTGGGAGTTATCCCTGAAACTCTGGAGACCTCGCTTGATAGGAAGAGAGGGTGGGAGTTATCCCTGAAACACTGGAGACTTGGCTTGATAGGAAGAGAGGGAGGGAGTTATCCCTGAAACACTGGAGACTTGGCTTGATAGGAAGAGAGGGTGGGAGTTATCCCTGAAACAGTGGAGACTTGGCTTGATAGGAAGAGAGGGTGGGAGTTATCCCTGAAACACTGGAGACTTGGCTTGATAGGAAGAGAGGGTGTGAGTTATCCCTGAAACTGGAAACCTCGCTTGATAGGAAGAGAGGGTGGGAGTTATCCCTGAAACACTGGAGACTTGGCTTGATAGGAAGAGAGGGAGGGAGTTATTCCTGAAACACTGGAGACTTGGCTTGATAGGAAGAGAGGGTGGGAGTTATCCCTGAAACAGTGGAGACTTGGCTTGATAGGAAGAGAGGGTGGGAGTTATCCCTGAAACACTGGAGACTTGGCTTGATAGGAAGAGAGGGTGGGAGTTATCCCTGAAACGATGGAGACCTGGCTTGATAGGAAGAGAGGGTGGGAGTTATCCCTGAAACTGGAGACTTGGCTTGATAGGAAGAGAGGGTGGGAGTTATCCCTGAAACTGGAGACCTCGCTTGATAGGAAGAGAGGGTGGGAGTTATCCCTGAAACACTGGAGACTTGGCTTGATAGGAAGAGAGGGAGGGAGTTATCCCTGAAACACTGGAGACTTGGCTTGATAGGAAGAGAGGGTGGGAGTTATCCCTGAAACAGTGGAGACTTGGCTTGATAGGAAGAGAGGGTGGGAGTTATCCCTGAAACACTGGAGACTTGGCTTGATAGGAAGAGAGGGTGGGAGTTATCCCTGAAACTGGAGACCTCGCTTGATAGGAAGAGAGGGTGGGAGTTATCCCTGAAACACTGGAGACTTGGCTTGATAGGAAGAGAGGGAGGGAGTTATCCCTGAAACACTGGAGACTTGGCTTGATAGCAAGAGAGGGTGGGAGTTATCCCTGAAACAGTGGAGACTTGGCTTGATAGGAAGAGAGGGTGGGAGTTATCCCTGAAACACTGGAGACTTGGCTTGATAGGAAGAGAGGGTGGGAGTTATCCCTGAAACTCTGGAGACCTCGCTTGATAGGAAGAGAGGGTGGGAGTTATCCCTGAAACTCTGGAGACCTCGCTTGATAGGAAGAGAGGGTGGGAGTTATCCCTGAAACAGTGGAGACTTGGCTTGATAGGAAGAGAGGGTGGGAGTTATCCCTGAAACAGTGGAGACTTGGCTTGATAGGAAGAGAGGGTGGGAGTTATCCCTGAAACACTGGAGACTTGGCTTGATAGGAAGAGAGGGTGGGAGTTATCCCTGAAACTCTGGAGACCTCGCTTGATAGGAAGAGAGAGTGGGAGTTATCCCTGAAACTCTGGAGACCTGGCTTGATAGGAAGAGAGGGTGGGAGTTATTCCTGAAAATCTGGAGACTTGGCTTGATAGGAAGAGAGGGTGGGAGTGATCCCTGAAACTGGAGACTTGGCTTGATAGGAAGAGAGGGTGGGAGTTATTCCTGAAACTGGAGACTTGGCTTGATAGGAAGAGAGGGTGGGAGTTATCCCTGAAACTGGAGACCTGGTTTGATAAGAAGAGAGGGTGGGAGTTATCCCTGAAAATCTGGAGACCTCGCTTGATAGGAAGAGAGGGTGGGAGTTATCCCTGAAAGTGGAGACCTGGCTTGATAGGAAGAGAGGGTCGGAGTTATCCCTGAACCTGGAGACCTGGCTTGATAGGAAGAGAGGGTGGGAGTTATCCCTGAAACTCTGGAGACCTCGCTTGATAGGAAGAGAGGGTGGGAGTTATCCCTGAAAGTGGAGACCTGGCTTGATAGGAAGAGAGGGTGGGAGTTATCCCTGAAACTGGAGACCTGGCTTGATAGGAAGAGAGGGTGGGAGTTATCCCTGAAACTGGAGACCTGGCTTGATAGGAAGAGAGGGTGGGAGTTATCCCTGAAACACTGGAGACCTGGCTTGATAGGAAGAGAGGGTGGGAGTTATCCCTGAAACTCTGGAGACCTGGCTTGATAGGAAGAGAGGGTGGGAGTTATCCCTGAAACTCTGGAGACTTGGCTTGATAGGAAGAGAGGGTGGGAGTTATCCCTGAAACACTGGAGACTTGGCTTGATAGGAAGAGAGGGTGGGAGTTATCCCTGAATGTGGAGACCTGGCTTGATAGGAAGAGAGGGTGGGAGTTATCCCTGAAACTCTGGAGACCTCGCTTGATAGGAAGAGAGGGTGGGAGTTATCCCTGAAAGTGGAGACCTGGCTTGGTAGGAAGAGAGGGTGGGAGTTATCCCTGAAACTGGAGACCTGGCTTGATAGGAAGAGAGGGTGGGAGTTATCCCTGAAAGTGGAGACCTGGCTTGATAGGAAGAGAGGGTGGGAGTTATCCCTGAAAGTGGAGACATGGCTTGATAGGAAGAGAGGGTGGGAGTTATCCCTGAAACTGGAGACCTGGCTTGATAGGAAGAGAGGGTGGGAGTTATCCCTGAAACTGGAGACCTGGTTTGATAGGAAGAGAGGGTGGGAGTTATCCCTGAAACACTGGAGACCTCGCTTGATAGGAAGAGAGGGTGGGAGTTATTCCTGAAACACTGGAGACCTCGCTTGATAGGAAGAGAGGGTGGGAGTTATCGCTGAAACTCTGGAGACCTCGCTTGATAGGAAGAGAGGGTGGGAGTTATCCCTGAAACTGGAGACCTGGCTTGATAGAAAGAGAGGGTGGGAGTTATCCCTGAAACTGGAGACCTGGCTTGATAGGAAGAGAGGGTGGGAGTTATCCCTGAAACACTGGAGACTTGGCTTGATAGGAAGAGAGGGTGGGAGTTATCCCTGAAACACTGGAGACCTCGCTTGATAGGAAGAGAGGGTGGGAGTTATCCCTGAAACTCTGGAGATTTGGCTTGATAGGAAGAGAGGGTGGGAGTTATCCCTGAAACACTGGAGACTTGGCTTGATAGGAAGAGAGGGTGGGAGTTATCCCTGAAACACTGGAGACCTGGCTTGATAGGAAGAGAGGGTGGGAGTTATCCCTGAAACTCTGGAGACTTGGCTTGATAGGAAGAGAGGGTGGGAGTTATCCCTGAAACTCTGGAGACCTGGTTTGATAGGAAGAGAGGGTGGGAGTTATCCCTGAAACAATGGAGACCTCGCTTGATAGGAAGAGAGGGTGGGAGTTATCCCTGAAACACTGGAGACCTCGCTTGATAGGAAGAGAGGGTGGGAGTTATCCCTGAAACAATGGAGACCTCGCTTGATAGGAAGAGAGGGTGGGAGTTATCCCTGAAAGTGGAGACCTGGCTTGATAGGAAGAGAGGGTGGGAGTTATCCCTGAATGTGGAGACCTGGCTTGATAGGAAGAGAGGGTGGGAGTTATCCCTGAAACTCTGGAGACCTCGCTTGATAGGAAGAGAGGGTGGGAGTTATCCCTGAAAGTGGAGACCTGGCTTGGTAGGAAGAGAGGGTGGGAGTTATCCCTGAAACTGGAGACCTGGCTTGATAGGAAGAGAGGGTGGGAGTTATCCCTGAAAGTGGAGACCTGGCTTGATAGGAAGAGAGGGTGGGAGTTATCCCTGAAAGTGGAGACATGCCTTGATAGGAAGAGAGGGTGGGAGTTATCCCTGAAACTGGAGACCTGGCTTGATAGGAAGAGAGGGTGGGAGTTATCCCTGAAACTGGAGACCTGGTTTGATAGGAAGAGAGGGTGGAAGTTATCCCTGAAACACTGGAGACCTCGCTTGATAGGAAGAGAGGGTGGGAGTTATCCCTGAAACACTGGAGACCTCGCTTGATAGGAAGAGAGGGTGGGAGTTATCGCTGAAACTCTGGAGACCTCGCTTGATAGGAAGAGAGGGTGGGAGTTATCCCTGAAACTGGAGACCTGGCTTGATAGGAAGAGAGGGTGGGAGTTATCCCTGAAACTGGAGACCTGGCTTCATAGGAAGAGAGGGTGGGAGTTATCCCTGAAACACTGGAGACTTGGCTTGATAGGAAGAGAGGGTGGGAGTTATCCCTGAAACACTGGAGACCTCGCTTGATAGGAAGAGAGGGTGGGAGTTATCTCTGAAACTCTGGAGACTTGGCTTGATAGGAAGAGAGGGTGGGAGTTATCCCTGAAACACTGGAGACTTGGCTTGATAGGAAGAGAGGGTGGGAGTTATCCCTGAAAAACTGGAGACCTGGCTTGATAGGAAGAGAGGGTGGGAGTTATCCCTGAAACTCTGGAGACTTGGCTTGATAGGAAGAGAGGGTGGGAGTTATCCCTGAAACTCTGGAGACCTGGTTTGATAGGAAGAGAGGGTGGGAGTTATCCCTGAAACAATGGAGACCTCGCTTGATAGGAAGAGAGGGTGGGAGTTATCCCTGAAACACTGAAGACCTCGCTTGATAGGAAGAGAGGGTGGGAGTTATCCCTGAAACAATGGAGACCTCGCTTGATAGGAAGAGAGGGTGGGAGTTATCCCTGAAAGTGGAGACCTGGCTTGATAGGAAGAGAGGGTGGGAGTTATCCCTGAAAGTGGAGACCTGGCTTGATAGGAAGAGAGGGTGGGAGTTATCCCTGAAAGTGGAGACCTCGCTTGATAGGAAGAGAGGGTGGGAGTTATCCCTGAAAGTGGAGACCTGGCTTGATAGGAAGAGAGGGTGGGAGTTATCCCTGAAAGTGGAGACCTGGCTTGATAGGAAGAGAGGGTGGGAGTTATCCCTGAAACTGGAGACCTGGCTTGATAGGAAGAGAGGGTGGGAGTTATCCCTGAAACACTGGAGACCTCGCTTGATAGGAAGAGAGGGTGGGAGTTATCCCTGAAACTGGAGACCTGGCTTGATAGGAAGAGAGGGTGAGAGTTATCCCTGAAACACCGGAGACCTGGCTTGATAGGAAGAGAGGGTGGGAGTTATCCCTGAAACTGGAGACCTGGCTTGATAGGAAGAGAGGGTGAGAGTTATCCCTGAAACACCGGAGACCTGGCTTGATAGGAAGAGAGGGTGAGAGTTATCCCTGAAACACTGGAGACCTGGCTTGATAGGAAGAGAGGGTGGGAGTTATCCCTGAAACTCTGGAGACCTGGTTTGATAGGAAGAGAGGGTGGGAGTTATCCCTGAAGCTGGAGACCTGGCTTGATAGGAAGAGAGGGTGGGAGTTATCCCTGAAACACTGGAGACCTCGCTTGATAGGAAGAGAGGGTGGGAGTTATCCCTGAAACTGGAGACCTGGCTTGATAGGAAGAGAGGGTGAGAGTTATCCCTGAAACACCGGAGACCTGGCTTGATAGGAAGAGAGGGTGGGAGTTATCCCTGAAACTGGAGACCTGGCTTGATAGGAAGAGAGGGTGAGAGTTATCCCTGAAACACCGGAGACCTGGCTTGATAGGAAGAGAGGGTGAGAGTTATCCCTGAAACACTGGAGACCTGGCTTGATAGGAAGAGAGGGTGGGAGTTATCCCTGAAACTCTGGAGACCTGGTTTGATAGGAAGAGAGGGTGGGAGTTATCCCTGAATCTCTGGAGACCTCGCTTGATAGGAAGAGAGGGTGGGAGTTATCCCTGAAGCTGGAGACCTGGCTTGATAGGAAGAGAGGGTGGGAGTTATCCCTGAAACTCTGGAGACCTGGTTTGATAGGAAGAGAGGGTGGGAGTTATCCCTGAAGCTGGAGACCTGGCTTGATAGGAAGAGAGAGTGGGAGTTATCCCTGAAACTCTGGAGACCTGGCTTGATAGGAAGAGAGGGTGGAAGTTATCCCTGAAGCTGGAGACCTGGCTTGATAGGAAGAGAGAGTGGCAGTTATCCCTGAAACTCTGGAGACCTGGCTTGATAGGAAGAGAGAGTGGGAGTTATCCCTGAAACTCTGGAGACCTGGCTTGATAGGAAGAGAGGGTGGGAGTTATCCCTGAAGCTGGAGACCTGGCTTGATAGGAAGAGAGAGTGGGAGTTATCCCTGAAACTCTGGAGACCTGGCTTGATAGGAAGAGAGAGTGGGAGTTATCCCTGAAACTCTGGAGACCTGGCTTGATAGGAAGAGAGGGTGGGAGTTATCCCTGAAACTCTGGAGACCTGGCTTGAATATTTGCTACAGAGTCAATTCAAATCATATCCATCCGTCTTTAAAAAGGATATATTTGATAATGAGGCCTCAAGTGAACTATCTTTAGGGAAAAGTGTGATTGTCACGTCTAGAATGCATTTGATGATGGATCTACGTGGTCAAGGCCTACATAGCACTATGGAACGAAAGTCAACAACAATTACAGCTGCAGCTGCATACGTATATATGTATGGTCCCTAATTCCTAATAGAGTCGGCGTTTCTTGGGCATTTTAAGTCTGGCGGAAGCCAATAGTATCGGATCTGTGATCTCTCAATTCGGAGAAGTTGCAGCTCTACCTGGAGTAACTATCTGATCTCCGAACTACGCACTCTATCGAGTAACGTTACTTCAGAAACCCTTTGGAGGAACCCCATTTCGGCCGCTTGTATTTGCGATCGTATTCTTTCGGTCATTACCCAAGATTCATAACCATAGATAAAGGTTGGCGCAAATACCGAATTGAAGATAGCTAGTTTATCTTTTATATCTCCCCCCTTCTTATGATTACCGAATGATAACCATATTTCCACATTTCATTGATAATAGCATTTTCACTTTCTATTTTGTGTCATTGTTTTACAGATTGGACATCAGCCGAATTCGAGAGAGACAAGGAAATCATGTGGAAACAATTCTACATATTCCTCTTGCCGAGTTAGAACTGACGGTAAAGCTAAAACATCCAGAACCGGTATTACACAAAAGTGCCAGTGTCTCAGTTTCGGACGGCGTGGAAAATCAGCATTTTAAAGTGGAACCGAAGCATTGTTATTTGGTCGGTCATATTCTTGGCTTTAGAGGCAGTGTATCATTGTCTTATTGCGACGGACTGGTAAGATCTACTCTCTTAGTAATATTAATACCAATATACTGAGCCATCGAAGAAGCGTCTACCTGGTACAAATAACAGCTAAATTTCTTTCAAAGCACAGCCAATACCTCTTAAATAAAATAGGGTATATTGGAGATAGTAATATCTGATATACGAAAAGATAAGATGATGACGACTGGAATGCTTAATCAAGGTTGAACAGAAACTAAATAACAACAACAATTATAATTTCATTCTTTTAGCTGTCTTCCGTGTCCGATGGTGACAACTGTTACCAGTTGCATGTATTTGTTTGTACATTATATACAATATAATAGGTGAATTAGTGGAGTCGTTAGAACGTCGGATAGAATGATTTGCACTGTTCGTTCTTCTTTCGCCGAAAAGAAGTAAGTGACATAGTCACTACATTAAAATCGATTGTGTATGGTCTTCTAAATGTTTTTAATTAAACATATGGTATATTGCCAAATATACTATATATATATATATATATATATATATATATATATATATATATATATATATATATATATATATATATATATGTATACATAGATATATGTATATATATATACCCCAAAAGTCAGCTCAAATGTGACACAGAGGAGACTGAGGTTAGCTGGACATGCTCCGGTGGGAAATCCTGCATGGAAACACTGGAAGAGGAAGACCGAGGTTAACATATGTTGATGCCGTAAGGACAGGCACTGGTCTGTTGGAGACGCAGGACATGGCAGTGATAATGAGGGACAGAGACCGCTGGAGAGAACTCGTCCATGGATCTCGGGAATTTTACCCGCCCTATATATATATATATATATATATATATATATATATATATATATATAAAGGTTTACATATATATATATATATATATATATATATATATAAAGTCATAGATATATATGTGTTTTGCAACGGGTCACTTTGTGGCTCAATGAAAAATTAATAAATTAAAAAATCAGAACTATATATCATAAAACATGTCTATAGAATCACCAGATAAAATATATACCGTTTCCTACTTTATATGTAATAATCTCCCGTTATGTTGAGATACAATTTGGCTGTATTTGGCTTCTCTTTCTAGCAAAAAGCCTATCAGCCGTAAGCAACTAATCACATCCTTTCTAACTTGACCGCTGCCACGTCACGATTCTTAGCCATTTTTGAATGTATTCTTGGCGCGATCACTTTGGAAAATTAATTGTCTAAATTTGAGCTAACTCCTGAAGAATCCGAAGCTCTAGGTATCCTATGTTATCGGATGTCTTAAAATGCGGAATAAACCATGGTAGAGGTAATTAAATGTGTACACTTTTCTTCTAGTTTATTTTACACCTAATTCTGTTTAGTTGACTGTATATCTGGTCGATTTATACATGCTGTCGAAATATTCGATAAATACTCCGTGGTAACCACCGCGAAGGGGCTGCTTTCGGTTATTTGTCGGAGATTTCTTCATAGGAGCCTTTATTCTTATAGCGTGATCTAATTGATTTTTTATATGGTTAATTATGCTAATTGGGAGAGGAAACGGTATATATTTTATCTGGTGATTCTATAGACATGTTTTATGATATATATATATATATGTGTGTGTGTGTATGTATATATATGTATATATATATATATATATATATATATATATATATATATATATATATATATATATATATATATATATATATATATGTACAAAGATATATATATATATATATATATATATATATATATATATATATATATATATATATATATATATATATATATATATTAATAAGAGGAATTCCAACTTTGTCTGATTTACTCGTTTTTCACAGTTGAAAATTGCAAACTCGACTGTCACCACATATCATGAACCTGAAGATTGCGAAAGCATGAAAGTACTTGTTCAATTAACACTTAGAATTTAATATTCTATCATACTATTTCATTATAATACCATATTATATATATTTTAAAGGATTGTAAATAAAACGAGTAAATCAGACAAAGTTGGAATTCCTCTTATTAATATAATCTTCTATACACAATCATACACACCCGTGTATGTTTACCTATCTATATCTATATATATATATATATATATATATATATATATATATATAGAGAGAGAGAGAGAGATAGAGAGAGAGATGGAATACATTGCGGTAAAGGGAAGAATATAAATATGTGGTTTAAAAAGGTGTAGGAATGACTAAATGTGTGAATTTGTTTGTTGTATCCACTATCACGTTGAGAAAGGATAAAACGAGCTTTTAATGGACAACTCAACTTGGTATATTTTATTAACCTAGATAAACTTTCTATATTGGAATAAACCAACAAACAGAGGATAGAATAAATATCACGGGGTTGGCAATTTGTGAGTGTGTGAGTTATAACAATCTCCCCACCTCTGTGTTTGTCGGCCTGTCTCTCTCTGCGTGTCCAAGTGGTTTATTGAGAACTTAGGAGATTTCTTACCGGATTCAATTTCTGCGTGGTACGTTTGGCAAGTATCTTCTATCATAGTCTCGTGAGTGAATATGGCTAGTGAGAAACAGCGAGGAAATCTGTGAGATGGATTGAGTCTGTGATCTTAAGGTCCATGCTTGGCATTTATCATGTCACGTTGATTGTATCTGACGATTATATAGATTAAGGTTGCAGGTGTCTGTTCAATACGCATTCAATTACATAATACTTCAATGGTAAGACTAGAATACTCACCATCGAAACCAACGAAGTGTCCATTTACATTACTTGTGTGCATGCTACTGTGAATGTATATCTCATTAAGAGACGCGTCTCAAACATGCAGCCAAAAAACTACTTTTCTATAGCCCGTGGCAGAACAATTTTCATGACTAATACTTTCCTAAAACTTGGTAATTTCTCCCTCGCCCCCTTCCCTACTCTTGAAATTTACCCATGAAATATAAAACAAAAAAAAACAAAAAAAACAAACAAACCAAAAACGAAGTTTATCAAAAGTGAAACGGAGAAAAGAGAAGTTTCACAAAGTAAAATCAAAATTTGTCCCCCAATATTTTGTACTAATACCCATTTCCTACTTTTGATGAAAAAAAAAAAACAATTAGCAGCTTATCAGCTGTATTGTAGATTATAACTGGTGTACATCATTCCCCCATCTCATTTTTGGCTCGCTCTGCCTCATCCCCAGGACGTAATGGCCTTTTTGAGTCCTTGAGTTTCAGACCCCTAGATTAAGAAAAGGTTGTTTTAATATTCCTGTTTATATGCTCGATATAATTAAAAAATAATTCTCGCTTTAGAGAGGGTCTCTGGTCCTGGACGATATCGAATACAGCTTGGAACCAGTGGATGAAGGAACAAAACATCTTGTTGGTGAAAGTCGGAACCAAGAGAAGAAAACGTTAGTGGATGCAGGTAATTATAACAGCAACAGTAGCAGCAAAAAATAACAACAGTTCCTAGTGCTGTGTTATGAAGAATTAAGCTTCACAGTAACGAGGCTCTGGGTTCGATCTCGCTGCGTTGTGTTGCAGCTTTATAGCTTCGGGTCGATACAAACGCAGTGAATGAAATTAGGTGGTCGGAAATTCTGCAGAAGCCCGGAAAATAGACTGTAACTGAATTTGTGTGGAATACTTAATTCGTCATCCAATTTAACACCACCATCTGGTCATTGGGAGTCTTTAGTGGGGTACTCTCCTGTAAAGTTGCCGATTAAAATCTGAACTTGGGTGGAAAACTTAATCCGTCACCCAATTTAACACCACTATCTGGTCATTGGGAGTCTTTAGTGGGGTACTCTCCTGTAAAGTTGCCGATTAAAATCTGAACTTGGGTGGAATACTTAATCCGTCACCCAATTTAACACCACTATCTGGTCATTGGGAGTCTTTAGTGGGGTACTCTCCTGTAAAGTTGCCGATTAAAATCTGAACTTGGGTGGAATACTTAATCCGTCACCCAATTTAACACCACTATCTGGTCATTGGGAGTCTTTAGTGGGGTACTCTCCTGTAAAGTTGCCGATTAAAAATAACCCGATATTTCGATGTGCTGACTGGATGGTCACGATTAGAATGCGTTTTATTATAGGTCTACTCGATCAAGGTTGACCTCGAGATAAACATCAACAACAATTGGAGGTATTACCATATTTGCCTGCCTATTAGTCCCCCCCCCAAAAAAAAAAAACATATTACAAAAAATTTTCCCTGCGTCTAATATCATCGATGGGAGGCCGAACGGAGAGTGAGGGCAATCATGGTAAAACAAATTAGTTTGTATTACTATTAGTATTACTAATACAGTAATACAATTTATATAAGCAAAATGATGTCGAATTTACATGAGTTTCTGAAAAAAAAAACCCCAAAAAACAATGAATTAATTTAAAATGAATTTATGAAGAAATGTACTAAAATTAATTTTTCTCGATAGGTCAGCAAATACGGTACCTTAGAGCGACTGGCATTCCGTCGCTTACGACGACGAGTGTTCAAGTTGATACGATCAACGGAACAGCTTGCTCGTGAAATCAACGTGTAAGTGGCTGAGCATTCCACAGACACGCGTATCCTCAACGTAGTTCTCAGAGAAATTCAGCTTGACACAGAATGTGACAAGGCTGACCCTTCGAATTACAGCTACAACTTATTTTTGCCAGCTGAATGGACTGGAGTTACGTGAAATAAAGTGTCTTTATGTCGCCGGGAATCAAACTCATGAACTTATGATTGTGAGCCGAATACCCTAACCACAAAGCCACGCACCTTCACCTTATAGCAGAGCTTCTCAAATGTTTTTGGCCACCGCCCACCTCAGGGCCACGTAATACCCTCAGCACGCCACCCCTATTTCCAGAGAGACTTGCTTACATGCAAATTGTAAATAATATGTAACGTTTCTACTTTTGGCACAAGACCAGCAATTACCCAGTACATTACTGGTGCTTTATTTTATCGACCCCGTAAGGATGAAAGGCAAATTTAACCACGGCGGGATATGAACCCAGAACGTAAAGAGCCATAACTCTATGCTGAAAGGCATGGTGTCTGACGCTCAACCGATACTGCCAAACCACCGCCGTAAATTATATATGATAAATAAAATAATAGATACTATGTATAAATAAATATTATATATTTTTTATTTTACTATATTTATATATATATCGTATCATTTGATATTTAATATACTATCATTTAATATTATATCATCTCTTCTGACCTCCTCCAGGCCCCTTAAGCTCTCCCTGGACCTTCTCACTGCCACCAGGGGGCAGTAGCGCCCACTTTGAGAACCTCTACCTCATAGTATTGCGATGAAATCCTCCTTTGTGTATCCTTCCTTGAATTGAAACACAAATCTTGAATCTTCAGTAAAATCCCACTAACCATTGTCCCATGGTTTCCTTAAGTCTCTTTCTCTCTCTTTTTGCTCCCTTTCTTTCACCAGCCCTCTCTCTTATTATTACTCTTTTTATATCACAGACCCTGAGAGTGTATCTTATGAGGGTGACTCTTATGCGGATAAAAGCCGTGTGGTAACTATTGAGATGGCGATATACAATGACGCAGACATGACCAAATTGTTAGAGGCGAAAGGAGCTGACACCCTACAGAAGAAAATCGATTATATCATATCAAAAATGAATGGGGTAAACTCTTCTCTATATCCTTACACCTATTGTTTTTCTCGTTGTTTCTTGTACCATCTGAACAAATGCAGTCACGCACATGCACATATGCACACGGAAACAAAAACGTACACACACATACACACACACAATATTCATAGAGCTAGAATTATTAAAGGACTACTTTCCTACGTCACACACCAGTGGTTTCTTGACCATGAGAACTTCGATGAAAGCAATGGAATTACCCTTGACATTAGCAAACTCTTCAACAAAGCAACGTGCGTACCTCCACATGGTGACTCTTCTTGTTAGAAATAGCCGCCTAAGCTTGCTCAAACGACGCCCTACCGTCTTGAAAATGTGGTAAAACATTCGATAATATTAGCTTAGATACGCAATGGCAGAGAGAGAGAGAGAGAGAGAGAGAGAGAGAGAGAGAGAGAGAGAGAGAGAGAGAGAAGATCGTCATGGCTGCAATACTTTTGATCACAAGTCTGCTCAGCTAGAGCTGACCAAGGGCTAAACTATGACAATCTTAACAAAACCAACAATAAAATCTTCAACTATGACAGGTTAAGCTGATCATATTGGGCTGTATTGATCTTTCAAATTTTAGACCTGCTTCACCGCAACGTGTGTCACCGGTTCTCTATTCTACTCCAATGGCGATCAATGACGATCTACTTCTGGTTTCGGTTATGTCTCTTACACACTTTCTTCTATACCGTAATGATTCTACTGTCACAACACACACACACATCTCTGAAGATTACATCACTCTTTAGTTCTCCTAAACCTCCCGGACATACGCAACATAAACACCTCATTGCTGACTTAAGAAAAAACAAAACACTCTCCAACGAGGGCATGATAAACTAATTTCCTTTAACAGCATTAAAACACTATTACTATTCATAGAATCTTTAAATACTCTCTCTACTTACAAACAACATAAAACCAAATCCTTTAACCTGTTGACTGCCGCGTATATTTTCCAGTAAAATGACTATTTTTTAAAGCAAACATTTATTAACAATCACACATCTGAATGATTGACAAACGTCACATCAATAAACTAGTAACCCCATTTAGCTTTGAAGTTATGAACTTTTGGAAACGACTTCATAACTTTGAAGTTGTGAACTGTTGGAAAAGAGTTCAAAAATGTTAGGACGAGTTATCTCACCTACAGCACTGAAAAGGTTAAACACTCTAAAAATAGTGGACCTCATAATATCTGATGAGTTTTCATGAAGATCGTACATTTGTAACACTGCATCCCAGAAGCTAAATATAAAATATGGAGACATAAAATACAATAGAGTACTCCTCGCACTATTGGTGCGGTACTGTCGCTAGACATAATCCTCCTAAAACAAGGTTATTTGTCTGTTTCACTAAATTTCTCTCACAATAATCACTAGTCTAAAAGTCTGTCTCGGAGATGGAGGTTCATCAAGCCGGTGCTTATCCCGATTTCCGTGGCGTGAAGTGACAAGACTCCTCCCTGGAAAGGGCGCCAGTCCATCGCAGTGTTAAATCCTCAGGTATTGCTGATACTCATTTTGATGAGTATGCTGAGCAATGTGAAACGAAGTGTTTTGGTCAAGAACACACTTACCACTAGGTCATACGCCTTCACGAAATCAATATTTTACGGACAAAATGTTTCTAATCTCTGTATTTTTACGGCTAGCTATAATAACTCCCCATCATCTTCAGAAGACAGTTGCATATTTTTTCCTTCCTAATCATCTATTCTAGGTCCCATCATCCCCCCTTTTGTCACCCTCTTCTGAGTCTCACTTCTCCAAACATTTAAAACTACTTTTACCAATCCTTTTTACTTCACACTCCACTGAATATTCTTATCCTCGTTTTCAAATAGACGTTAATCTACAGAACTCCAATATGAACATAAATTACATTCATCTCACCAATATGTGAAGGCCTGAAAAGATCTTGGGTGTTGTCCCTCTCCCGCTACTCACAAAAAGGTGTATATAAACAACGAGTGGTAATTCTTTGTCTAGAATTGAATCTCCCTCTTTCTGACGTGAAAAATTTTATAGATATTATATGATGGAGCAAATGACGAATTGGCAGTGGTTAGAATGTCAGATAGAATGCTTTACATTATTCGTTCCGATTCTCTGCTTTCTGAGTTCAAATCCCGCCGAAGTCAACTTTACCTTACATTTATTGAAGGTCGATAAAAGAAGTACCAGTCTACTACTGGGGTTGATTCTTCGTCTATATCTCTTTCTTTCGCTTATTCACTAGCCTTCTCTGGATGAAATCTGCTGTATTCAGACCTGGAGAGGAGATGGGCTCTGTCAGGTTTAAAAATGTCCTAGAAAAGCCGTATGTCAATACGGCGCCCCGACGACTCCCTCAAGAGTTACAGGTCCATACATACATGTGACGCAGCAGAAAATCGTATTTTATTGCCTTTTTAACTAATGGAAAAATGTTTTCCTATTTATTGAGTGTTAACTTAATTTTATATAGATATTCGCAAGTTGTAAAGACTCCATTCGTTCACGAATGATTCGGGGATTTGCACATAGAGAATTTACATGAGTGAGGTGGAGCAACGTGAAATAATGTGTCTTGCTCAAGGACACAACGCATCACCCGGTCCAGTAATCGAACTAAAAACCTAACGATTGTAAGCCCAACGCTCTAACCACTAAGCGATGTGCCTTCACTATATTCGCGAGTTAGGTGCCATGATTATACTGTTATGCAATGAGATATCACATTATAGTTGCTTTCAGATAATTCTATTCACGACTACACAATGATAAATAATTTTTTCGCTCTATAGATACTCACTACAACATGACTGCAGTATTTCTGATAACTATATAGGGACTCAGAGAAATGAACTGAGATTTCTAGCTTGAGACACCTTTATGTAATAGCTTCCATTGTACAAGTATAAGTTGGCAGAAATAACAGATGTAATTTATTGACAAGCTCAATATGTATGTTTTCTAGGCTCAATATGTATGTTTTACAGGTGCAATATGTATGTTTCACAGATGCAATATGTATGTTTTACAGGTGCAATATGAATACTCAAAAATCAAACAACTGAAACGTAAAGTTGTGTTTCAAGTAAAAAAAATGGTGTTTTGGAAAAAGAATCCGGTACGTTATATCAATTTTCTTCCAGTTTTATCTTTATTATTGTTTCTAGACCACTTCCAAGATTTGGGTGAACAGTGTTCTCCTTGTAAAGGGCTGCTCAGTCACAAAAGACTCCGCCCAAGCAATTCCTATTCCGCAAAATGGCAACAACGTTAGATAAGCCTTAAGCCGCCCGTGTGTAGGTAGATTAGCAACTGCATACCTCCAACACGTTAGGTCTGTACACGTCACTGCTTCCCCATCGCCACAGGACTTTGAAGAGGTATTTGCACAAGGAGATCATAGTAACAGATGCTTGTGCGACACATATGCTGCTCTCCAAGTATCAACAGCAAGAATCCGGTGACAAGCAGATGCAAGATGATCGGTAGATGTATCAGCCGCAGTTATTTCAGAGTATCCACTCAAGTAAAACAATTTTTTCCCAGATAAATAACTAGGTAAAAAAGTATTTTAAAAGTTAAAAGTTACAAGTTAAAAAGTTAAAAGTTTAGAGGTTAAAGTTTGAAAGTTTGAATGTTAAAAAAAAAGTTATAATACACATGTACACGTAAATAATTGCCCACACATTTATACATCGACACAGTATATACATATATACAAGGTTGGATGGCCGTTGATTCTCGTGAGTTCCTCCTCCCTTTGTCAGGTCTTCTTTTTTATCCATCAGGGTGTCCAATCACCCGCCTCACCAAGCAAGAATGGTGGAGTTGCCAGTTTAGTGGCTGACGACCCGACCATGTGACAGGTTGTACTGGGTTATATGTCACCAGTAGCACTCAAGAGCGACCTGACGCTACACACACACACACATATATATATAATATAGAAATGGCTTCTACAGGACTAGAACTGTCTCATTTGAAGGACATCATCAGAATAGCCTGATGATTTCCTTCGAATGAAGCAGATATTATTTTACCTACCCAGGCAACGCTGGGTACTGCTGCTAGTGAAGAATGAACTGAAAAGTGGCAAAGAGTTTTAGAGAATGGTGGGAGAAAAAAATAAAAGAATAAAAACAAATAGAGAATGAGAGCAAGTATCAAGATTGCCATACTTTTCACAACTGTACACTGTTATTGTTTTCTTTTTAATTTGGAAACTTTGCTATCATACTTTAAATTTATGTTTAATTGTAAGATTCTTTTTGAAAATCCTATCCAATTATCAACTAAGTCTATTAGAACCGACTTACAGAATATCCATGTATATATATATATATATATATATATATATATATATATATATATATATATATGTAGGAGGTGAGTTTTATTGTAGTACAATAAAGCAATGCAGATATCGGATAAGAAGCACTCTACAGTTTGTGGGACTGGAGTATGCATAATATAAGATCAAAAGATGGTTAAAGGAGTTCCATATATTTTATTATGCGCATTTCAAAAACAAACATCATCATGCAATAATATTTGTGTTTTCATCAGATAAAACAGGAGAACATGATATGAAGGCCAAAAAACACTTGTGGATAGTGAAGTTTTAAATCAACATATGAAAAGTGGTTTTAGATTGATGTGTGATATTGGGAAAAATATTTTATTTAGAGAGGGGGGGGGAAGAGATGAGAGGGAGAGATGGGTGATAGAGAGAAAGAGATAGTTTTTATAACTGAGAGGAGATATATTTTTTACATAGAGAGGTTGAAAATCGTTGGAAGATACTGTATAAATTAAAAATTTTGAAAATTAACGAAGGGAGGATATGTGCGAGGAAAAAATATTTTATTTAGGGAGGGGGGGTGGAAAGGATGAAAAAAAGGGGGAGGAGATGAGAGTGAAGGTGGAGAGGGAGAGATGGGTGATAGAGAGAAAGAGATAGTTTTTATAACTGAGAAAAAGATATATTGTTTTAATATAGAGAGGTTGGGAACCGTTGGAAGATAATGTATAAATTAAAGGAATTTGAAAATTAACGAAGGGAAATTATGTATGAAGATAGAGAGAAAAAAATAATAATTGTGGGTGAATATTCTAACGTCAAAAAAGGAATGTATGTATTGTGGCAATTTCAAAATTAGCGAAGAGAAAAATTGTTAAGGTTTGTGTGTAGAAGGATTTGAGAAAAATAATGTAAAGTTAAAGTTTGTATATTGATTGAATTGATAATATATGCGAATAAAGAGTTAATATGTATTAATAATGAGTTCGTTGATGGGGAGAAAAAAATAATAAATTAAGGATGAAATTGAGATTAGAATATTCACCCACAATTATTATTTTTTTTCTCTCTATCTTCATACATAATTTCCCTTCGTTAATTTTCAAATTCCTTTAATTTATACATTATCTTCCAACGGTTCCCAACCTCTCTATATTAAAACAATATATCTTTTTCTCAGTTATAAAAACTATCTCTTTCTCTCTATCACCCATCTCTCCCTCTCCACCTTCACTCTCATCTCCTCCCCCTTTTTTTCATCCTTTCCACCCCCCCCCCTCCCTAAATAAAATATTTTTTCCTCGCACATATCCTCCCTTCGTTAATTTTCAAAATTTTTAATTTATACAGTATCTTCCAACGATTTTCAACCTCTCTATGTAAAAAATATATCTCCTCTCAGTTATAAAAACTATCTCTTTCTCTCTATCACCCATCTCTCCCTCTCATCTCTTCCCCCCCTCTCTAAATAAAATATTTTTCCCAATATCACACATCAATCTAAAACCACTTTTCATATGTTGATTTAAAACTGCACTATCCACAAGTGTTTTTTGGCCTTCATATCATGTTCTCCTGTTTTATCTGATGAAAACACAAATATTATTGCATGATGATGTTTGTTTTTGAAATGCGCATAATAAAATATATGGAACTCCTTTAACCATCTTTTGATCTTATATTATATATATATATATATATGTGTGTGTGTGGGTGTGTGTGTGTGTGTGTGGCGGGTTCAGTCGGGTGTAACCACAGTAAGGTACTCAATACATAGCTATGTATTGAGTACCTTACTGTGGTTACCCCCGACTGAACCCGCCACACACACACACACACACCCACACACACGCATATATATATATATATATATATATATATATATATATATATATATATATATATATATATATATATATATATATATATATATATATATATATATATATATATATATATATATATATATATAGCGGCGATGAATTAGTTTTGCGAGGTTTTTAATATGAAATCGTGTGTCGAAACAGATATTGTTATATTTGGGGAGGGTCATATTTGTGTAATATTGCCAGAATTAATAACAGAACACACTCACTGTTTGGTTGGTTTTCGCTTCTCGCTGTCTTTTATATATATATATCTGCGATCTAGCTTACTCGGTCCTCAATGTTGCCATTGACTGACCGGCGGTCAAAAATAATACAGATACAATATAGACAAACACATATATATATAGTTTACATAAATCTTTCGTTGCACATCTGCAACATCGTCAGTGGTGTTATATTCATTGTTCCTCCTGTTGTGTTGTATGTCTACGCCATTTTTTTTGTTCAGTCTGTCTATATATTTATTTATTTATTTGCTTGTTTGTTTATCTTATTTTATTTTGTCTTCTTTGCGCATGCGTTTGCGTGTGTGTATAGTGTTATGTGTGATGTGTGATGTGTGACTAGTGTGTATAGTGTTGTCTGCTGGGTGACTAGTGTGTGTTTATGTGCTTGTGTATGTATTTATTTATCTTATTTTATTTTATTTAATTTACTTATTTATTTATACTTCTCTTAGGTCAGTGTTGTTTGTTTGGGTGTTGTTGTTGTTCCACTCATTCTTTCTGTTTAGCTTTGGTCTTCTAATTTCTATTTCACTGGCCTCTCTGATTTGCCTATCTGCTGGGTCATTCCTATGTTTAGATATTATTCTAATTTCTATGTTGTCTATGTTACCGTCATGATGTTGTCTAGCATGTTCGTATAGTACTGACCCGTTTTTTCGTCCTTTTAGTTCCCCCCAGTGTTGGTCTATCCTTTCACCTATGCTACGAGCTGTCTCACCTATGTATGTTGTTGTCGTGTTTCTGCAAGTACCCTCTGTACATCTTATGCTATAGACTACGTTTCTAGTTTTACAGTTTATCCGGGGGTTCACCTTACATATGATACATTTCCTATTGGTACAGTGGGTTTTCTTAAAAGGGTAGGTTTTGCTGATCAGGGATTTTATGGTGGTTCCTGGCTTTTCTACCACCTTTATTTTTAAGTGGGTCTTTCTCAGGGCCTTTCTACACTGGTTAGCTAATTTCCCTCCAGGGGTGGCGTCCACAAACATGACACTCTGATATCTCTGGTTGTCGTACCATGATGTGGCCTTCCCTATCTTATGTCTAGCCCTATCTAAGCTATTCCATGATTTGCTCCTGTATAGTGGGCAAATTCCTTTCATGTCCAGTTCTATGAGGGTCTTATACTTTTCCATGGCTCCTTCGTATACTCTGACTCTGTCTCTTTGGTTGTAGCCAGAGAACTGCATGCGGTTGATGAAGTGTTGGATGTGTCCTTCCATTTCTGTTGGGTCGCACATGCTGGACACATTCTTCATCACTCGTACCAAATCTGCGATCAGAATATTAAACTTAGCACTACTGGACATTGCTGAGTTTTTGAGTATCAGGTATTTGGAGGCCATGGGTTTAGCATAGTGTGAGTGGAGAATTTGGGCTCTCTCGTCTATAGTGTTAATCCAGAGTTCTGTGTCTAATACAGGTAGTCTATTGTTAGGGTGTTTGGAAGGGAAGTCTATAGTTACAGTTATACTCTGGTGTATGGAATTAGCTATCTGCTGGATGCTTTCCAGCAGATAGCTAATTCCATACACCAGAGTATAACTGTAACTATAGACTTCCCTTCCAAACACCCTAACAATAGACTACCTGTATTAGACACAGAACTCTGGATTAACACTATAGACGAGAGAGCCCAAATTCTCCACTCACACTATGCTAAACCCATGGCCTCCAAATACCTGATACTCAAAAACTCAGCAATGTCCAGTAGTGCTAAGTTTAATATTCTGATCGCAGATTTGGTACGAGTGATGAAGAATGTGTCCAGCATGTGCGACCCAACAGAAATGGAAGGACACATCCAACACTTCATCAACCGCATGCAGTTCTCTGGCTACAACCAAAGAGACAGAGTCAGAGTATACGAAGGAGCCATGGAAAAGTATAAGACCCTCATAGAACTGGACATGAAAGGAATTTGCCCACTATACAGGAGCAAATCATGGAATAGCTTAGATAGGGCTAGACATAAGATAGGGAAGGCCACATCATGGTACGACAACCAGAGATATCAGAGTGTCATGTTTGTGGACGCCACCCCTGGAGGGAAATTAGCTAACCAGTGTAGAAAGGCCTTGAGAAAGACCCACTTAAAAATAAAGGTGGTAGAAAAGCCAGGAACCACCATAAAATCCCTGATCAGCAAAACCTACCCTTTTAAGAAAACCCACTGTACCAATAGGAAATGTATCATATGTAAGGTGAACCCCCGGATAAACTGTAAAACTAGAAACGTAGTCTATAGCATAAGATGTACAGAGGGTACTTGCAGAAACACGACAACAACATACATAGGTGAGACAGCTCGTAGCATAGGTGAAAGGATAGACCAACACTGGGGGGAACTAAAAGGACGAAAAAACGGGTCAGTACTATACGAACATGCTAGACAACATCATGACGGTAACATAGACAACATAGAAATTAGAATAATATCTAAACATAGGAATGACCCAGCAGATAGGCAAATCAGAGAGGCCAGTGAAATAGAAATTAGAAGACCAAAGCTAAACAGAAAGAATGAGTGGAACAACAACAACACCCAAACAAACAACACTGACCTAAGAGAAGTATAAATAAATAAGTAAATTAAATTAAATAAAATAAGATAAATAAATACATACACAAGCACATAAACACACACTAGTCACCCAGCAGACAACACTATACACACTAGTCACACATCACACATCACACATAACACTATACACACACGCAAACGCATGCGCAAAGAAGACAAAATAAAATAAGATAAACAAACAAGCAAATAAATAAATAAATATATAGACAGACTGAACAAAAAAAATGGCGTAGACATACAACACAACAGGAGGAACAATGAATATAACACCACTGACGATGTTGCAGATGTGCAACGAAAGATTTATGTAAACTATATATATATGTGTTTGTCTATATTGTATCTGTATTATTTTTGACCGCCGGTCAGTCAATGGCAACATTGAGGACCGAGTAAGCTAGATCGCAGATATATATATATAAAAGACAGCGAGAAGCGAAAACCAACCAAACAGTGAGTGTGTTCTGTTATTAATTCTGGCAATATTACACAAATATGACCCTCCCCAAATATAACAATATATATATATATATATATATATATATATATATATATATATATACATGGATATTCTGTAAGTCGGTTCTAATAGACTTAGTTGATAATTGGATAGGATTTTCAAAAAGAATCTTACAATTAAACATAAATTTAAAGTATGATAGCAAGGTTTCCAAATTAAAAAGAAAACAATAACAGTGTACAGTTGTGAAAAGTATGGCAATCTTGATACTTGCTCTCATTCTCTATTTGTTTTTATTCTTTTATTTTTTTCTCCCACCATTCTCTAAAACTCTTTGCCACTTTTCAGTTTATTCTTCACTAGCAGCAGTACCCAGCGTTGCCTGGGTAGGTAAAATAATATCTGCTTTGATGAAAAGGTGTTGATCTTAGCGACTGCTTCTCGATGACTCATCTATGGCCACACACAGACCATGCGGGTGAGGATGGTGATGACCTCTATCACTGAGAAACGCGGGTGACTGACGAAGGGGCATGCTGGGGGAGGGAGGTAATGACCTCTAACACAAAGCCAAATTTCCTCACGCTACTTGATTGGAAACCGATGAATTCTCAAATACACAACTAAAAGCTCAAACGACGTCAGTGGCCATCGTTTTGCCTTTGACCATCTTAAGATGTGCAATGATAGGTTCTATCGTAGTATAAAAGTTGAACCAAATAAATTGATTTATGTGTGAGGTGGAGCCGAAGTTTCGAATTTGAACGAAATCGGTTGAAAAATGTGGGAGCTAGAGCCGAAAAGGCGGAAATTTGAGCGAAAAGTGGTATTTTCGAATATTTAAGCGGCTGCCATGCCGTTCCTGAAGAAAAAAATCCCAAATGTAAAGCCACTTAAGACGTGAAATAATCAGATCTAGCGTAGTGTAAAATTTGAACAAAGTAGGTTGATTAATGTGGTAGCTAGAGCCGAAAAAGTGGAAATTTGAGTCTAAAAGTGGTATCTTTGAATATTTAAGCGGCTGCCACGCTGTCCCTGAACAACAAATGCAAAATATAAAGCCATTACAGGATGTGCAATGATAAATTTTATTTTGCTTTAAAATTTGAACGAAATTGGTGGCAAAATGTGGGAGCTAGAGACAAAAATCTTATTTTTCGATACCTAAAAAAAGGTGACCCCCCCCCCTATCGATTTCTATCTATAGAATGACCCCGGAATAAAAAAAACCGATACGCTGATATATAGAAAAGACTCCCCGATGTCTAATCTATAAGCCTGTAAAGTTTCATGAAAATCGGTCGTAAGATGTAGGCCCCTATAGGTAATACACAGACACAAAGATACACACACACATACACATACTTAATTTTATATATATACAGATTTCTTTTAATCAAGAAAAATTAACTCTCGACTAACTTTTTTTTATCGTCATTTGTTTCTTTGAAGAGCTGGTTACATGTAACAAACAGACTTGGAACAATGTTAAGTTCCCTTTGCCGATGGAACGTCAACGCAGAACCATTTGATATCGTTTTTCTCATTACAGGGTATTGTATAATTAATTTTACAAATATATTCTTTCTATATTCATTTTCAAGGCGCTGAGATATAATCTGAGGGAGATTTGGCTGCCATTTCTGGCAGGTCGAAAGACCATTAATATAGAGGCTCCTCGTTTGATATGATGTAATATTTTTGACAAATGCCAGAAAGTGTCTGCTGTAAATTTCTCATCGGTGGGAATGTGACACTATATAATTTCTCTGTGCACTATCAAACTACCGAGGTAATCTCTACATCACCGCTAGAAATAATAGCCAAATCTATTTTAAATTATACGCTCTGTTTTGAAATGGAGGGACACAGGATATAATGTACTCTCGGCTCTCGAATAAACGTCTCCACCCCTTATTAACATTTCAGATTTTTTTCTATTCCAATCCCCTACTACTTGGAACCCGAGAGTAGTTCTAAATATGTAATGCCAGAGAGACTGGTGGTGTGTTTATGGCTGGATGTCATATTTATAGTTATGCTCTAGCACAGCGGTCTCCAACCTTTTTACGCCACGGACCAGTGTCATGGAAGACAATTTCTTCACAGATCAGTGACTCATTAATCCCCTCTAACAATTGTGCCACAATGTCCTCCGCTATTTCATCAATTCATCTAGTTATGATGCTAGCCGAAAGAGGAACCATGGCTACCTTTTTAACTCTCCTAAAACTTCACAGCAAATATCCTTAGCGACAGACAGGATCAACTCTTCACCAATAGTGATAAACTTCTTAGCGGCCCGGTACCAAATGGTTCACGGTCTGGTACCGGTACGTGGCCCGGAGGTTGGGGACCGCTGCTCTAGCAGAACCATTCTTAAAAATATTCCTGCTAGCAGGTTGAGTGACAACGTAGGGGCTCCCTCATCGGCTTAAGTAGTAGTATAGCAAAAGTGACACATCTAACATTACGCTAATCAGTGTATCCCTCGCTCAAAATTCATTTCATATAGTGGAGATGCCTTTAGAAACATGTTACAGCATGTCCAATTCTTAAGAAAAGCAATCATTCTGACTCTGCTAACTGTCTGATCACATTAACTTCTAGCATCTCTAGCACAAAGACTGGCTTTTCTCATCAGAGCCAGGAAATACTCCATACATCAATATTTAGTACTATTCCTATACAAAGCTTAAGTGTGAATTGCATAGGACTACTGCTTCTACATCTGGCATCGTGCTGCTGCTACATAAACAGATATCTTAAGCTGCATCCAAATATAGACCAACACATTCCAGCCCCTGGGCAACATTTCTTTGTGTTCTATATTGTTATTATAGTGGCTCATGCTTATCGGATCTAGCTAACTCTGTGCCAACAGTCCTCGGGAATTCCCGATTCATTTTACATCCGCCTTTCATCACCGACATTGTATCTACCCCTGGCCTTACACTAACCATTACGCCCAGCCATGTTTTTCAACAGGAACGTTAAAATAAAGAATCAACTATTGAGGGCGATACTACACTCTAATCTAAATTGTGGACGTCTTTCGCTTATATTAGAAACATAAAATATGCAATGATACACTACAAGAAATTCAATGAACTGTACACTCCCACCCACCCCAGTTTGTTTACCTTGGCCCTGTGAAAGGAATTTAATATTTCCAATATTCATCCCTTTATGTTCTGAGTTCGAATCTAACATTCGTTGAATTTTCTTTTCATCTTTTAGGGTTTGATAACATTCATTTCAACCAAGTACTGAGGTTGATTTCATTCACTGTTTCTTTCTCCCAAAATGTATGATCTGTTGCCAAAGATGAGAATAGATATTTCGAATGTTTGACAGCATTTTATAACGACAGAAATGTTTCTCTTTTTCAGACATAGACCAGTTAGTCCTGCCGGAGTTGCATTTGGTCGCGGAGCGTGTAAAAAAAAAAATCGATGTGCTGTCTCTAGGGGAACATCATGGGGAAGATATGCAGTCATAGCTCACGAAATAGGTCACGTGTAAGTATATTAACAGATTTTACGTTGCTATACTTAATTATGTGGAGGCGTGTAGCCTAGTGGTAAATATGTTGGACTAACGATCATAAAGTCATGGGTTCGATTCCTTCACTAGGTTATGTTGCTTTGTCGAGCAAAACACTTCCTTTCACGTTGCTCCAGTCTACTCAGCTGAAAATGAATACCAGTAATAGTTGGACTAAGCAAATAACATATATACTGGTTATGTTACTCAAGAAAGAAAGCTCAATGAACATTAAGCTCAGAGCATAATTTACATAAATTTAAACAATATACAAAAAGATATATTTTCCATATATCAAGTTGAGAAACAACTAGTATTTTATACATATATAAAGAATGATAAATAATAACTGTACTCACTTAAAAAAGAATAAAGCTAAAATCGCCTAAAGTTCATTTATATGGCCGTTTCATGAATTCCAGAACACGACGCTTATAATCGATTTTAATGATTGGTATCAATCACCAGTTATCGACTTTGGTAATAAGCATCATTAAGACCATGGAATACCATTCCTCAGTAAGTGTTAAGGTCTTGTCTATATACATCTCACTCTGCACACTTATTATAGTATATAACTGCTCCAAATTTTAAACTTGTGTAATTACCATAGACGGATTCGTTTGATGCTGTCTTTAGCATTTATGACCCGTCCTGTAATATCTGCCCTTTCGTAAGACGTTATTTTACCAGCATGTGGCGTTTTGCTTGGGTAGGTAACTAGTTAGTGTGCAGAGGGAGATGTATATAGTCAAGTATATATATATATATATATATTTGATTAAAACAACAGGAGACCGGACTGGGGATATCCTTTTAAAGTTTTATTCTTGCAAAAAACACTATATATATTTCAATGGCATGCTTAGCATTGACAGGTTTGTTATTCAGAGATGGTCTGCCGCAACAATAACACCAGTTTCGCGGGCCATCTCTGTATGAAATATTTTTTCTATTTTCTGCTTGTGTTTGCCGTAATTCATTTTATTGATTAAATAATTATGCAATCCGAACCTGACGATGTCGCCAGGACCTTTCGTAACCAGCCCATTAAAATATATATCGTGTTTTTTGCATCAATAAAACTTTAAAACGATATTCCCAGTCCGGCCTCCTGTTGTTTTAATCAAATTAATATTTAACTTCGTTCATGCACCAGGATGAGTTGTATAACGTAGAGTGCTTTTACTTTATTTACATCATTGTTAACTAAACAGAATGACCAGTTCTTCCATTTGTGAACCACAAACATAAATGAATATATGTGTATATATATATATATATATATATAGTTCAAGGAGACAACAAACAGAAGTTCAAAAAGTCTTATTAGTTTCACGCTTTATATGGAAAAGGGAAAAGAAAGTTCGACGTGTCGGGCTTTCGCCCTTCTTCAGGAGTACAAAATCAGAGACAGGATCACAAAGGAGAGAAATCAAGGTAGTCCAAGTAAAGAAAGAAATCGTAACAACCTGTGTTGTGTATATAATTTGTCACATCTGAACCAAACACTTCTAATACTGTCAAATAACGATATATGTCAACTAACAGTCAGAATGCTAAATTGCTATATGCCGCTCTAATAATTCACTAACGTTCTCTTTCCAATTGACTTTTGAAATATTTATATTGAAATCACTTCTGAATAACAAATTATTATTATTATTTTTTTTTATTCTAGTTTGGGGATGCCTCATGATAGCAATACTCCATGTAAGTCATATCCAAGGGAAGATAGAGGACTCATGGGTGGCAAAGGAACCGATTTCAGCGATTGCTCTGTGGAAAGATTTGAAAAATATATCTCGTAAATAAGAAATTTGATATTTTTTTCTTACTTGCAAGAATTATATAATTACTGTCAGTTCCACCACCCCCGTCATGGTCATTCGTGTTAAGTAGTGGGTCATTTAAGTCAACTATATTTCCCTAATCAAATTTATTGGTACTGTACCTACTATATAAATCAATTATATACATTTCAGTGGTCCTAGTGGACATTGTCTCTTTGAACAAAATATTGAAGACGATCAGGTCATGAAACAACTTAAAGGACTCGTTCTTAGCGTATTACCAGAAGGTAAGTAAGTTTTATAGATGTAATCAGTTAAAACTCTCATTTCTTTGTCATATTTCAATTTCTCCACCATCAACTAACGCCGCGGGATATTCCTTTAATCAGCTGTTGACTGGGGATCACTGCAGTTTCGGCTATTTCTAAAAGTATCACTCACCTTAGCCGTGCCGATCAGCCTTTATGCTACCTGAAAATGCTAAGGTATTGGGACACACTGTAGACACAACACGCTGGTTGCTCCTGTAACCTTTTTACCCCTGTAACAGCTATTTTGTTATATTTGTGAAATTTCGTTTTTTGTTCTCAATTTTGATCATTCTGTTACATGTGTCTCCCATATCTATGAAGAGGTGTTTTCTGTTCCCCCACTCTCAGTTCACAAATAATTGCTCTGTTGTTCTTCCTAAATCTACACAAGCCAAGTAGGATATAGAGGAGCTAGCTACAAATCCGCCCCGGTAGCCTACTTCTACTAGAAATACCGTATACTACCAACCCCGTGCCTTACACGATTCTTTAAAGCTCGTTCTTTCATGTGACCACGCCATATTGCTAATAATCAGGGTTCTTTATCAAGTCAGACCATGCCTTAAAGCTAGGGAGTTGCGCCGTTATTGCACCTCCCCAGTCTTTAACTCTTTGATTACACTTCTGCCTTGTTCTTCCTCCTCCCCCTTGTGAGAAATAACAAGATGCAACTTTATATTGATTCTCATTCCATTGACACAATTGTGTTGTTGATTTAGTACCCCAGCAAGGGCTACCAGAACTTGGTGATGTCGTCAGCCATATTCTGCCAGAAATGACCGTTATGAGAAGGAACCACAACCTTGTTGGTTCAATTTTCTCTAATATGTTTCACGGAAGTTCCTTTGTTCAGCTGGATCCAATGCTGTCCATGCATATTGGACTCCTCACACTACTACTTTCGTCACACCCACTTCCTCTTCGATATGACAAATTTATTTTCTTACAATGTCCCACCTGCCTTTGTTATTCTGGAGGGATATCCTTCTGTTCCGAACCTGTCCAAGTTCTGTCAGTGTATTTTCAATCACCCTTTATCACCCCTCTTCTTGATTAAATCAATTCCTGTACTTGTTAAATACTTTATTTTATCGTCCCCAGAAAGATGAAGAGCGAAGTTGACCTCGGTGTGATTTGAACTCAGAATTTTGCTATAGTAAGAATGCTTTTGCAGTCTTATCCTTGGGGTGCAGCCCCAATACCACCGCGCTCTAGCCCTAGCCCCCCCCCCCCCCCCCATCGCATTCTTCTCTGACCCTAGAACCCTTGTCTTTCCTTTTCATAACCATAAAGATACTTGTATTTCATAACCATAAAGACATATTCTTTTACATAAAACCTGTAATTTATTACTAATAAATATGTATTTTTCATTTTAAAATCTTACTTAAAACTTTAGAACAGATATATTTTTGTTTACTTTATTTCATGCCTGGCCTATCAGCGGTCAATGTCACATACCATGAATACTGTGAGAAAAATGCGGGTATAGGCTTTCGTTACCGAGAAAGAGAAAACATGGAGGTAAATACATCGACCCAGGACGTGACTGGTACTTTATTTTATCGACCCTGGAAAGATGAAAGGAAAGTTGACTTGGGCGGGATTTGACCATAGAAAGTAACGGGTAGTAACTAAAGGCTACAAAGTATGTAATTCAATGTTCTGATGATTCTACCAATTTTATAGAAAGGCGTTGCATTGATGGGCTGAGTTCGAATATTGTCGATGTTAATTTTTCTTTTTACTCTCCCGAGATCAATTAAATAGCTACCAGTTAAATGCTGAGAACAATATGATTTATTGTCCTCCTCCCTGCTTCCAAATGTATTGTGCTGGACCTAAGCTTAGTATCAATTTCATAAGAAAAAAAAAATGAGATTGATTATATTCCTTTACGTTCCAAATTCCAATTCTGCCGTGATCAACTTTACCTTTCATTCTTGTGGGATCGATAAATGAAATACTAATGCCAATCTTAATCGATTATTTTTTCCCCACAAATCTGAACACTCGTACCCATCGTAGAAACTATATCACTGTTGAGTATGCTTTTCATTCTTCCGATAGCAACACAACCAGTACCAGTAATATACCGGGGTCGTTTTAATCATTTAGGGCAAGTACCTTTACTATATCTTGGAGTCATCCCAAACCTTGTGAATAAAATTGGGTAGACGGAAAGTGTTTTGAGGTCCATCGGATGGACTGTGCCCATAATTTAAAGTCCAAACTTATCACATCTTGTGTCTTGCTGAATTGGCTTAGTAATTATGTGAAGGATATTCGTTAATTCACGAACTGGTCATTCAGTTGATCCAACAGCTGAACGGTCAGCGTCGAAACCGACGGAAGTACAACGTTTTCGGCATATGATATGAAACTCTTTAATTGACCACTACTACAACTACTACTACTACTACTACTACTACTACTACTACTACAACATCATCTTTTCGTTTCCAGTATTACTGTCATCGTAAATTTTTCTGTGTTAACCTGAGAGATGGACCTGGATTTGGTTTGATAAAACAGGAAGATGCAATACGTTTGAACGGAATGTATTGCGCACCGGGAAAGGTATGGTGAACATGCGTTTTCTATCTATCTATCTATCGTTGTCGTCGCCAACATTATCCTCCTCATCATCATTTTTTTGATAGTTTCATGGGAATTTCTACTGCATCACTTGGTGCACCTCCGTGTTCTTGAGGTGTGTGCAGTATTGTGTGTTTATATTTTTGTGCAGGTGGGGAGTATAACCTCCTCCTGTTAGTGTACTGCATGTATTGAACTTGTTGTTTCTTGTGTTATTTTAGTATTTCCTCTGTGGTGTGTGTAATATGGGTTGTGTTATTTTATTGGATATTGATCTTGTAGAGTTTAAATTGAGTTGTTTTATTTTATTGGTGGGGATCAGAGGTCATGCTTTGCAGCATAGAGTTACGACCCTTTACGGTCTGAGTTCAAATCCTGCCGAGGTTAACTTTGCCTTTCATCCTTACAGGGTCGATAAAATAAAGTACCAGTAATGCACTAGGATAATTGCTGGCCTTGTGCCAAATGTAGAAATAATTATTTATGCTACTTATATTACGTCTTGATATGGTGTGTCTTAGACACTTTAAATCTGGCGGAGCCCATCCCATCTCCAGTTCTGAACACAGTTGATTTTTTTTCCAGAGAGAGCGAATTCACCCCAGCATTTGACCGGTACTTTATTTTATCGACCTCGAAAGGATGAAAGGCAAAAGTGACCTTGGCGGGATTTGAACTCAGAGCGCAGAGAATCGGAACGCATATGGCAAGCAGTCTATCTGACGTCCTGCCAATTCGCCGCCTCTTTGTTTAATATGTATAAAAATGTTTAATCTTCTTTTATTTTAGGTTTGTTTCAAGAAAAGCTGCTTAACCTACAAAAGGAAGAATTTACAAAAAGAGTGGGTGGTTCGTGCTGGTGGATGGGGAGACTGGAAGGCTTTTACCAAATGTAGTCGGACTTGTGGTGGTGGAGTTCGGTTTGCTTATCGCGAATGTAACAACCCCAGGTAGGTAGAAACAAGTAGTAATGTGTGTGTGTATGTGTGTGTGTGGGGGGGGGGGATAATGTGTGTGTGTACGTGTGTGTATGTGTGCGTGTGTCCGTCGGCAATTATGTGTGTGTGTGTGGGAGTGTATGTGTCCGTGGGCAGTTATGTATGTGTATGCAGTCATGTGTATGTATTTGAATTTCTCTCTCTATGTGTGTGTGTGTGTGTGTGTGTGTGTGCATGTGTTTGCGGGTAGTAATATGTGTGTGTGCGTGTGTTCGTGGGAGTAATGTGTGTGTGTGCAGTTATGTATGTGTGCGTGTGTCCGTGGGGAGTAATGTGTGTGTACGTGTGTCCGTGGGCAGTTATGTATGTGTGTGTGTGTCCGTGGGCAGTAATGTGTGTGTGTGGGCTGTAATATGTTTCTATATATTTTAGAGATATCTGATGTTTTTTATAGACCCATCCAATCAGAATATTGTTACGGCAATGAATACGAAGCTGACCTGTGCAATGAACAAGTAACACCACACCTTTTCTACTCACCTCCTCTCTTTCATAATCTGATTTTCTCTTAATAAATGTTTTGAATTATTTTCCTTAATTTATTTTATAATTTATATTTTAATTATGCAGTAAATTAATACAGCAGGGGGAAAAGGGGCCTCTTCCTCCCCAGTAATTATATTTTACTCTCCACACACACACACACACACACACACACACACACACACACACACACACACACACACACACACACACACACACATACACACACACACACACGCGCATATATAACAAAGAAAGTATGGTAAGAAACCAGGTGGACCATAACGCACCAGAATACTCGATACTTAGGGTAGTAGAGTGAGTAATAGGAAAAGAGTCAGGACCCGACGGCTGAGCTCCGGCCGTTTCAATACATAAGCCACACGTCGGATGTCCCCTTACGCAAGGGGAAACCCGACGTGTGGCTTATGTATTGACGAACGAATAACTATTCTAAAGAGATTACGCAATAGTGATTGTCTAAACACGAGAAATGAATTTTTCACGTTGTCCACACGTCGCCAAACACCTATTGCATAACTACAAGGCTCCGGACTGATTCATTGTAATTTTATTTTCAACCTAAAAACTTTTCGGACTTTCGCAGTCATCTCCCTTACACCTCTCGCACGCAGTCTAGTATTGCCTGTGTGAAGTGACCGGGTTTCTGCGCATGCGCGTTCATACGGTTGTCCTTCCTGTTCCTATAACCATGCCTATTCCGAGCTGAGGATCCGCTAAGGTGAAACAATTGTTCTCGGTATGGTGAACTAACTGTTGTGTAACCACTTCTACCTAACTCGTCCCATGGACTGAGTGTTCTACCACTACGGCTATTACATTCCAGTGTTCTACCACTATATATATATATATATATATATATATATATATATATATATATATATATATAAAGTTGTAGTTCCTGTCTGTTTATTTGTTTGTTTGTTCACGAACTCCTCCTATGGTTTTGGAGATAGACCCCCATAACCATATATATTCTGAAACTACATTTCCCAGGGTACTTGGATAAGTATTTTCATTTTAATCAAAGGGTTCCCGGGGCACAAACCGCCGCTGAAAATGTTTTCCCTTCGATTTATATAAAATTTAAACCATATGTAAATGACAAGATATGATGCCTATTCACATTTCAATAATATTAAGACACACTAATGGGGGTTAAAGCCCCTATAGTGAAAATGTTGGCCAATAAATGGAACAAGATGTGTTGTAACAAGATTGCATAAGAACTTGATTGAAGCAACCATTATATTCGGCGCTTACAAAGGACAAGCTCTTCTCATTCCGAGAATTCCACTTATACCAAGTGATGGCAAGTTGCCTTTTACATTTAAGAGGCTGCAGTTCCCAGTGAGGCCATGTTTTGCCATGAGCATCAATATGAGTCATGGTCAAACTTTCAAAACTATTGATATAGATCTGACAAACCCATGTTTTAGTCATGGCATGTTTTATGTGGCTGTTTCAAGGACTGGAACTTCAAAAAATCTCTACATTTTAGCCAATCAAGAAATGTTGTTTACCCTGAAGTTCTTCATTAGGACAAAGTATGGAATATATTTTCATCTATTTATTATGTTAAAAAAAAATAATTAAACTTTGAATTTTTAATTTGAAAATAATGCTTTACACAAAAATGAAATGATCAAGTTTTGAATTGATATTTAAAAAAAAATTATTTAGAAGAAACAAAATAAGAATAGGATTTAATAATGTAATTTTGATTTGATATATTACAAATAATAATGTTTTCCAATTTTTCATGCATTACATTTTACATTCAGTAATATTGAAATGCAGAGTTTTTCTCCATAAATTATATCACTGATTTAAAATCAATCATCATTTTCTGACAAAAAAAAAAGAAATGTGTGAAACGCTTAAATATATATATATATATATATATATATATATATCGCAGAAAAAAGAGAATCAGTGTTGCGACGAAAGGAACTTATTGGACATATTCCTTTCGTCGCAACACTGATTCTCTTTTTTCTGTGATATAATACTCTTCCCTACGAGGGCATCGAGTGCTCACACGGCCTACCGCATATAGACGCTTTAAGCATCCAACACCAACTATATATATATATATATGTGTGTGTGTGTGAATGTATGCATGTCTAAATAAAAAGGCGAGATGGGCATGGTTGGAATGTCTTATATCATATATATATACTAGCCGAATTACTCGCGCCTTGATGCGTTTCACACATTTCTTTTTTGTAAGAAAATGATGATTGATTTTAAATCAGTGATATAATTTATGGAGAAAAACTCTGCATTTGATTAACATTGAAATAGCACTAAAACAAACCGCTTTAAGGCCTTGCTCAACAGCCGAAAATAAACTGATTTTAATTATTTAAATCTCTTGATTAGCGGAGAAACAACTGCCAAACTGTCGTACGAGCGTTTGTAGCATTCTCATTACAGTTAAGTTACTGTTAATATATTTAACATGGAGCAGTAATAAGCAAATTTCAAATAATTTTGGTGAATAAAATCAATAACAGCCATTAGCAGATGCCATTTAAATTATGTCAATACGGGAAACAACCCCAGGAATGTTCGATCTTATGACATCATCAGTAACCCATAAACTTTACCATATTTGTTTAAGTCGTAAAATAATAGATTTATTTAGAGAATAAATAAACTAGAGATCCCATAAGAGGGAATTAAATTAATTAATTTGGTTTTAGTATGTTTAATATTTTTTATTCCAACAGCCATGTCCCAGTGACCCAATCACTTATAATGCTATAAGGAAGGCCAGAGCAGTTGAAACTTGTAAGCGATTGTTCTATGATGGATCACTTAATCATTCTGTATACAAACCAACTGGAAGGCCCTTTGGTGGTAGAAGTATGTATTTTCTGTTCACAAACCTTCTTACTTTCTAAATGAACAAACCAATCTCAACAAAACATAGCTGAATGTTAACCATCGCAGGAACTATCAACCTCATATTTTTTTTAATTACATTAATTTTTCATTGCTGTATACTACAATCGATTTCAGATACGAATGCCCTAGGATTTGTGTTCGGATAAATGGTGCTTAATCAAAACCATTCAATGTGGGAGTCTGACTCCGCTAAGAGTGCGTACTGTTACATGTCCTGTTCATAATCTTCATGAATTGGATAGGCATGCGCAACTGGGCTGGAAGTGGGATCGCGACTTGCGGGTGTAGGATTAGTCGGTTAGAATTTGCAGACGATATGGTATTACTTAACCCACCAGACGGTGATCCCCGATTTGCACTTGGTAGGTTTGATGCCGAGTGCTGCATGGCAGGAATTAAAATCAGTGCTGCGAAAACTGAGACACTCGTCCTCTCAAGGAAACCTGCGCAATGTATTCTACATGTAAATGGAGTTCCACTGGAGAAGTTCAAGTATTTCGGAGCCGTGTTCACAAGTGATAGAAGGTAGGAGGCTGAATTAAGTGTAGTACCGGCTGGAGCTGGTGCAGTAATGTTCCAGCTTGAATATTCGGTAATCAGAAGAAGGGAGGTAGGTGATAAATTCAAACTCACTATCTTCAATTTGGTATTCATGCCAACCCTTACCTATGGTCATGAATCTTTGGTAATGACCGAAAGAATACGATCACGAATACAAACGGCCGAATGAGGTTCCTTAGAAGGGTATTTGGAGTAACGTTACTTGATAGAGTGCGTAGCTCGGAGATCAGAGTGTCACTCCAGGTAGAGCCGTTACTTTTCCGAATTGAGAGATAACAGCTCCGATATTGCGGGCATGTGGTTAGAATGTCTTAAGAAAGAATCGCTGGACAGATTTTACGGGCAATCCCAACCGGTAGGAGACCCAGGAGTTGATTCTTGGCAAGATGGTTGGATAACATCGATGATCTCGGTTGGACTTGCTTTGAGGAACCAGCCGGATCAATTAGAGGTGGTTGCTTCTGACAGGCCCCACCAGAAGAAGTGTTTGAAGACTCTGCAGCCATGAGCCTCTCAGGAATAAGTGGACGAAAAAGAAGTTTTCATATGCACTACGTACATGTCTAACTTGTTTACGTATCTGTTTGTCTATCCATTTCTCGTTATTTATACATATGTGTGTATTGGAAAATATCAAAAACATTTCTGTATCTATATAAGGAAGGTAAGTAAAAAAAAAAATGCCGTTAATTTTTCCCCAGCTCTATTACAAACAGGCAGCTTAGGTCAGGGCAAGCAATGGATAGACTATGTTTCACTGAAATGTTGTATTAAGACGAAATATAACAAGGGTTGCTATCGTAGTTGCGTCAAAATTAAAACCCAAAGCACATCGCATTCCCCCCATACAATTTCTTTTAATAATTTAGATTTAAGAGTTGTCGCTCTTACTTTGCTTGGAGGAAATTGGTAATAAAATCTACGAAAGAATGGTAATTAGCTAAACATTGTTAGGCTCTTGCATCAAATATGTAAGCCCACACTTAACTATATGTTCTGTACGCTGAGTGCTTATCTGGTAATTTTCCCCAATGAAAAAAAGGTAAGGACTGAAACACTTGCATGAGGTGGGAGGGGATTGGAGGATGCTTAACCTTTGATGACCTTCTGCTGTCTAGCACTTCCGAGAATGTATTACTACTATCTTCTGTATGCAGAATGCTTCCTGGTAATTTTCTCCAATCATCGTTTTAATTTGTTTAATCAATGAATGTTTTTCCTTCAAAATTTCTATTAACTCAGTCTGATTAAGTCTTTGTAAATTCTGGTTAAACTATGCTTCATTGAAATGACGTAATAAAATTGAAATATGTCGAGATTTGGCAGTGCCCTTCCCAAATATCTGGCCCTTTACCCACTGCATACCTCCCTCGACCTCTTAATTAACTTGAATATCGGACTTGTATGTCTTGCTTTTTTTTTTAGAGTAATTCATAATTAAAGTTAATCATTTGAATGATTAATAATTACGAGCCTAATTATAATTAACTAAAGAGCATGGTGTTTTACTATATTATTTTAGCTGTCACTTGTGGATAATACAAAGTGTGTATATATATATATATATATATATATATATATATATATATATATATATATATATATATATACCGTATTTGACGGCTTATAAGATGCGCTTTTTTTCCAAAAATGTCACAGAATATCACCCTGCGTCTTATAAGGTGAAGGGCCAGTTTTGGTTACTGCCTAGTGAAGTTCTAATTCTGCAGTCGGCCTTAGATTAAACCGCAAACATCTCCGCAAATGGAAACACGGTGGCGATGGCTTCTACACCAATATTACAACTAGAATTACAATGTAGTATGATTAAAAAAAATATACGATGTCCAAACTTTATACGCTGCACCTGACATTCGTAGCTTAAACCCAATTAGTTATTTATTTTAATGTCTGCCCAAATTGAGGTGCGACTTATAAGCTAATGCTTCATATAAGCTGTCAAATACGGTACGTACACACACACATATTGTGTGTGCGTATATATATATATATATATATATATATATATATATATATATATGTGTAGTTTTGCAGGCAAGCTAACACAAATGTAAATTCTGAATAAACTAATATATTTTTTTTCATTAAAGGTTACGAAAACGATTGTGACGTTCACTGCAAAAACAGAAAAAAGAGGAAGAGCCGAGATGCCATTTTACCAGATGGGACGCCATGTTCACATCCCGATCCAGAATACAATGTACATGGTGTATCAAACTTAAAGTTGCATTGTTTCAGAGGGAAGTGTCAGGTAAGGATGTGTATAATGAAGATTGATCCTCATATTATTTACATCGTAATTTTGTTCATTTTTGTGTGGAGATAACAATAGAATGGACAATTGATGGTTGAAGTAGTAGAGTGGTCTATAGATGGTTGAGACAGTAGAGTGGTCTATAGATGGTTGAGACAATAGAGAGGTCTATAGATAGCTGAGACAGTAGAATGGTCTATAGATAGCTGAGACAGTAGAGTGGTCTATAGATGGTTGAGACAGTAGAGTGGTCTATAGATGGTTGAGACAATATAGTGGTCTATAGATGGTTGAGACAGTAGAGTGGTCTATAGATGGTTGAGACAGTAGAGTGGTCTATATATGGTTGAGACAGTAGAGTGGTCTATATATGGTTGAGACAGTAGAGTGGTCTATATATGGTTGAGACAGTAGAGAAGTCTATAAATGGTTGAGACAGTAGAGTGGTCTATAGATGGTTGAGACAGTAGAGTGGTCTATAGATGGTTGAGAGAGTAGAGTGGTCTATATATGGTTGAGACAGCAGAGTGGTCTATAGATAGCTGAGACAATAGAATGGTCTATAGATGGTTGAGACAATAGAGTGGTCTATAGATAGCTGAGACATTAGAGTGGTCTATAGATGGTTGAGATAATAGAGTGGTCTATATATGGTTGAGACAATAGAGTGGTCTATAGATGGTTGAGACAATAGAGTGGTCTATAGATGGTTGAAACAATAGAGTGGTCTATAGATGGTTGAGACAGTAGAGTGGTCTATAGATGGTTGAGACAGTAGAGTGGTCTATAGATAGCTGAGACAGTAGAGTGGTCTATAGATGGTTCAGACAGTAGAGTGGTCTATAGATGGTTGAGACAGTAGAGTGGTCTATAGATGGTTGAGACAGTAGAGTGGTCTATAGATGGTTGAGGCAGTAGAGTGGTCTATAGATGGTTGAGACAGTAGAACGGTCTATAGATGGTTGAGACATGAGAGTGGTCTATAGATGGTTGAGACAGTAGAGTGGGCTATAGATGGTTGAGACAATAGAGTGGTCTATAGATGGTTGAGACAGTAGAGTGGTCTATAGATTGTTAAAGTAGTAGAGTGGTCTATAGATGGTTGAGACAGTAGAGTGGTGTATAGATGGTTGAAGTAGTAGAGTGGTCTATATATGGTTGAGACAGTAGAGTGGTCTATAGATGTTTGAGACAGTAGAGTGGTCTATAAATGGTTGAAGTAGTAGAGTGGTATATAGATAGTTGAGACAATAGAGTGGTCAATAGATGGTTGAGACAGTAGAGTGGTCTATAGATGGTTGAGACAATAGAGTGGTCTATATATGGTTGAGACAATAGAGTGGTCTATAGATGGTTGAGACAGTAGAGTGGTCTATAGATGGTTGAGACAATAGAGTGGTCTATAGATGGTTGAAACAATAGAGTGGTCTATAGATGGTTGAGACAGTAGAGTGGTCTATAGATGGTTGAGGTAGTAGAGTGGTCTATAGATGGTTGAGACAATAGAGTGGTCTATAGATGGTTGAGACAATAGAGTGGTCTATAGATGGTTAAGACAGTAGAGTGGTCTATAGATGGTTAAGACAGTAGAGTGGTCTATAGATGGTTGAGACAATAGAGTGGTCTATATATAGATGGTTGAGACAATAGAGTGGTCTATAGATGGTTGAGACAGTAGAGTGGTCTATAGATGGTTGAGACAGTAGAGTGGTCTATAGATGGTTGAAGTAGTAGAGTGGTCTATAGATGGTTGAGACAATAGAGTGGTCTATAGATTGTTGAAGTAGTAGAGTGGTCTATAGATAGTTGAGACATTAGAGTGGTCTATAGATGGTTGAGACAATAGAGTGGTCTATAGATGGTTGAGACAGTAGAGTGGTCTATAGATGGTTGAGGCAGTAGAGTGGTCTATAGATAGCTGAGACAGTAGAGTGGTCTATAGATGGTTGAGACAATAGAGTGGTCTATAAATGGTTGAGACAGTAGAGTGGTCTATAGATGGTTAAGACAGTAGAGTGGTCTATAGATGGTTTAGACAATAGAGTGGTCTATATATAGATGGTTGAGACAATAGAGTGGTCTATAGATGGTTGAGACAGTAGAGTGGTCTATAGATGGTTGAGACAGTAGAGTGGTCTATAGATAGCTGAGACAGTAGAGTGGTCTATAGATGCTTCAGACAGTAGAGTGGTCTATAGATGGTTGAGACAGTAGAGTGGTCTATAGATAGCTGAGACAGTAGAGTGGTCTATAGATGGTTGATACAATAGTGTGGTCTATAGATGGTTGAAGTAGTAGAGTGGTCTATAGATAGCTGAGACAGTAGAGTGGTCTATAGATGGTTGAAGTAGTAGAGTGGTCTATAGATAGACAGTAGAGTGGTCTATAGATGGTTGATACAGTAGAGTGGTCTATAGATGGTTGAGACAATAGAGTGGTCTATAGATGGTTGAGACAATAGAGTGATCTATAGATGGTTGAAGTAGTAGAGTGGTCTATAGATAGCTGAGACATTAGAGTGGTCTATAGATGGTTAAGACAGTAGAGTGGTCTATAGATGGTTGAGACAGTAGAGTGGTCTATAGATAGCTGAGTCAGTAGTGTGGTCTATAGATGGTTGAGACAATAGTGTGGTCTATAGATGGTTGTAGTAGTAGAGTGGTCTATAGATAGCTGAGACATTAGAGTGGTCTATAGATGGTTGAAGTAGTAGAGTGGTCTATAGATGGTTGAGACAATAGAGTGGTATATAGATGGTTGAGACAGTACAGTGGTCTATAGATAGATGAGACAGTAGAGTGGTCTATAGATAGATTTCTATTTATTGCCACTAGGGCGCAAAAGAAGAGGCCAATTCAAGGGAGGAGTTTACACAAAAAGGCGAGTAAAGAAAACAAATAACAAATATAAAATTAACAATAAATTCCTCAATAGGGAGGGTGCGTTTGGGGGGTCCGCCCCCCCCCCCCCTCCCCCAAAAAATTGTGCAACCCCTTCTCCTCAGGAGCACAGAGAGAGGGTGCTCCCCCGTTCCCTCCTCTTTTCCACCTACAGGCTGATGTAGAGAGAATGTCCATTCACACGGGCCATTCTCGCCACTGTCACCCACCTTTCATAAAAACGACTGGGGTTGAGCACCTCTCTCTCCATCCTGATCCTTCTTCCGAAATGATATCGGAAGAAACGGATCAGTTGTTGGCCAGAGAGAAAGGTGCCTGACCTGAGTCCTTTCAGACGCGTCCACCATACAACGTCTTTCACCATGGCTATTACGCACAGAAACACTGTCTCTCCTTCATTTTTGAAGTGGGGAGGCGACTTAACCGTTACAATGTCCTCGGTTGTCAACCGGATCGGTCCCACCCGTGATAGCAGTCGTTCGACATAGCCCCACAGATCGGCTACGCCCGAGCAGTTTACCACTTTCACACATGTATCGAATGTCTTTTTAACTGTTGTATAAATAATTGTTTCTACTTTTGGCACAAGGCCAGCAATTATCCAATGTATTACTGGTACTTTATTTTATCGATCCCGTAAGGATGAAAGGCACAGTTAACCTCGGCGGGATTTGAACGGGCCGTAACTCTTTGCTGCATAGCATGGCGCCCGACCCTCTAGCGATACTGCCAATATAAATAATATTTCATTCTATGAAATGTGTACCGTCTCAAAAAAGCAACAACAAAAAACTACCATGATTAGATAAAATAGATTATATGTTATCTGTATTCGAACGAATCAATAGATAAATGGAAATGAAGAAACAGTGACAGCTATGTTTTCAATGGTGACCATGGCTACGTGATGGTTTCATTACGCAACCACTCACACGATATCATCTGACAACATCTTTTGTAATAAGGTTACGTTTCCGAGGCAATCTAATCTAAAGACAAGGAAACAGACAGAAGTGATGTTTTCATAGCCGAAGTCCGAAGCCCTTCCCTTATATATATGTATATATATATAATAAATGTAATCTGAGTTTTTCGAATATTAATAATAACATTCGATTTGTTTGCAATTATGCAAACAAGCCTCAATTTTATAGCCATGTCAGTAGAATGAACACTTCATTCTTGCTCTTGTGTTGGCATGCGAACAGAACTGCAGACACTAATATTTCTGGGTATCACCCTTCATCAGTACAGCTCACTGTTCACCTGCCAAACTGTCAGAGCTAGTGAAAATATATGCTATGTTCAAAAATACCCAGTGACTGATCTGCCTGATTTGCATATTAGCAGACTGGCTGATCCGTCAGATCTGCATATTAGCAGATCCAGTGATCAGCCAGATTTGTATATCAGCAGACTGGCCAGTCAGTTTCCTGTATACGAGCGATAAATGGCCGGCTTTGACGGAGAGAGAGAGAGAACATCGCTAGTAGAAAACGTTGTCTTTGCACTAATTTTAAAAGGAGTGCAACGACTTTGTGACAGACAGGTAAAAATGCAGTACAATCAGTATAATATAGATTATTATTATTGTTGTTGTTTGTATTATTATTGTTATTATAATTATTTTTACTATTATTTATTATTATGATCATCATAAAGGCAGTGAATTGGCAGCATCGGTAGAACGTCGGACACCCTGCTTTGCAGCATAGAGTTACGGCCCTTTACGTTCTGAGTTCAAATACCGCCGAGGTTAACTTTGCCTTTCATCCTTATGGGGTCGATGAAATAAAGTACCATTAACTCACTGGGGTCGATTTAATCGACTTTCCCTTCCCACTAAAATTGCTGGCCTTGTGCCTATATAAGAAACCATTATTATTATCATCATAATTGTTGTTGTTATTACTATTATAATTCATTTTGCAGGCATTTGGATGTGATTCCAGATTTCCCCCGGACTATTATGGAAATGATCTAGCTTGTAGTGCATACGTATAGAAATATGTCAGCATCAGAAGGAATTGTAACCAGTGCCGAATTAAGGACAAACGAGGCCCTGCGCTAGTTAAGTTATGAGGCCCTGTGATAGTTAAGTTATGAGGCCCTGTCATAGTTAAGTTATGAGGCCCTGTGATAGTTAAGTTATTAGGTCCCGTGATAGTTCAGTTATGAGGCCCTGTGATAATTAAGTTATCAGGCCCCTTTGAAAGTTTGACATTTGAAAAACATTGGAAAAATTCATTGTGAAGATGGGTTCCCCTAGTCAACCGTGCCCTGTGCAGAAGCACACCTAAGCACAATGGTAAAACTGGTACTGATTGTAACTAAATGTTTTAATACCGAATATTTGTACACTCAGCAAATAAAATATTTAACTTTATAAACAGTTATTTTCTTTTAAATTAAATGACAACCTGTAGAAAGACCCTCTACATGGTCTCTCGGCTTGCTGAATATACCATCCAGATATCCCTCAAGTAACATTATACAACATTATAAAATGTAATTCAATACACACACACACGCACGCATTTATAAAGTTGTGTACCAAGTATATATACAGAATAGAGGTAATCGTGATTGCCTAAAAGTGTATACAAATTTACACATTTTTAGTATATATAAACATCCCAAATATACGCAGATCCCTGTGAATTGGAAAAAATTATAAACATCCGATTTCCGGACACAGGCCCTTCATCAGAAGGTGTGTACATCATAGAAACAACCGCAATGAATAAATAACCGAGGGGATTATATACTCTATCATTTATAGCAGTAACCTGATATGGACTACGAATAGATTTTTAAAAATGCCTAAAATTATACAAAAACCAGGAAAAACGCGTCTGAAAACAGCTTGCCTTTTCAACCACAAATCTTACAATGTATTTGAAGTACATACTTGGAGAAAGCTTATCTTTCAGAGGACCAAATAATTAGTTATACGAGAGTTATTAATAAGAACATATTTCTTATTTTAAATTTATTACCTGTAATTTACTGCACATAGTTTATATATATCCTCCACCAGTACATCTTATTCAGCTAAACACGCCATATATCGAAAGTATCTTCTTCATTTTATCGCTTCTCGGCATTTTGGCTAAGATAAAAGTGTATTATCTGTTTCTATCAGCTTAATATCAACTTGATATGTTCCTAATATAGGAACTCTGATGTTAAACTGATATTTCTTTACCATCGAAGATGATGGAGCTTGCTCCAGTTTTGTCATGTGTTGACCTGGTATTGAAGTACATCCAGGATTTAGCCCATCTCCTTAACGGAGATATATTAAATTAAAAAATTAGACTACTATCTCAAATAACTAATGAAGTATATTTATTTTAATAACACGATTCGTGTTCCTTTCCATTTAGCAATTAACCAGCAAATATTTACCGTAAACATAGCTGCACATATCACACTCTGGCGAGGAGATGGTGAGAACCTATTTAAAAATACACCTGTTTCTTACCATAATAAAAATAATACTTTCATTGCTAATAAATATTTTTTTAAAAAGCCCATAATTATACAAAAACCACGAGCAACTCGTCTCAAAATACAGCTTGCGGATTCATATACAAATTTTACAATGTATTTGAAGTACATATTTGAAGAAAGCTTGTCTTTCATGGACTTCGACAAATGAAGAGAAGAAAATCATTAGATATACGAGAGTTATGAATAAGAAAATATTTCTTATTCCAAATTTGTTACATGTAATTTACTGCATATATTTTTTACGTGCTTGAAGCCCTTGTGGTCATTTCCTCAGAGCATCTAAGTGTAAATCATGAATATTCTTGATCCCAGGGCTTCGCATTGAAGATGTGCAAACGCCGAAGAAGACTAAAATAAGTTTGAATGTTAATAGTTGTAAATATTGTTACTAAGACAGTACGGAAGTTAGATTCTAATTAACAGTGAAGTCTATCAGAGACCAAATTCCTGTGATTTAATGGGTTTTTGTTTTGTTAGTTGACATTTTTACTGGTCTGAACAAAACAAATGAATGAAACCCTCTGAATGTAACAACCATTCAGACTAGAAAATAATCTTATTTCTCACTTGAAAATGTCAACTTTAATTTCAGGCCATGTCGAAACAATATTTATCTATGGTTGTGGCTGTTTTGTTTGTTTCCAAATCAAATACTGCATCTGTGTGAATCATCTATTGACCTTTTATAACACCATGCACTATTTCCTCTCTATTTAAGCTCCTAAATAAACCACTATGTAGATATCTCTATTATGTCATTCTACAATTAAAAAAACAAAACAAGAATTATGACATCTGCAGACAAAAATGTCTTTTATCCAATAGCCCCACAATATCATATTTCTTGATTAAATGTTTTCAGTGACAACATGAAATCAGTATAAATGCCCTACTCACTCTAATATCTTCACTTACACCTACTTATCCACTTGCTCAGGAGAATCTCTATAACTTATGGACACACACATATTATTTGATCAAACAGTTTAATTAACAATGAAAACAAAGTATTTATGATAACAAGAAAGCCTACTGAAGTAGCAAGGAATTAAAGTTAGGCCTTACATCGAACTTTACCGAAACAATAACCATGGTAATATTTATTTATAGCAACATAAACCTCCATTCCAAGCGGAAAATTGGCAGAGTCGTTAGATAGAATGCTTTGCGGTATTCATTTCGACTCCCTACTCTCTGTGTTCAAATCCCGCCGAGGTCAACTTTGCCTTTCATCCATTCGAGGTCGATAAAAAAATTACCAGTCTAGTACTGGGGTCTTTTCTTCCTCTATATCCCTTTCTCATTTCCATACACTCACTCTCTTTATCCTTCTCACGAAGAAATCTGTTCTATTCAGACCTGGAGTTTTAAAATGCATAGAAACACCGCATGTCAATACGGCGCCCCGACGACCCCGTCAGAAGTTACGAAACCATGCATGCATGCAAACCTACATTCAGTGACTCAAGTTTTATGCTACTTCAAATTTATGCCTTAGATAAACAAAATGGAGTGATAAGTTAACTGTATGCTGTGTATTGGGATTATTTTTTGAGCTCCAGTATATCACCAGTAGCAGCAGGCTACACTAATTCATAGGCTTGGCGAGTTCAAGTGCTAATGAGCTCATATATCTCTAGAAATAGAAAGGTGCTGCTAATATCAATATTTCTATTATCCTTCTACCTTTCACTCACTATATCTATCACAGCTCTCTCTCTCTCTTCCATCTCTCCCATTCTGTATCTCTCTCTCTAATTTTCCCCCTCTCTTGCATCACTACAGCCTCCAATAATATGCACTTGTTCAACTTTGAGCAGCTTCTTCTCTTATACCTCTCATTCTGTAGGTTTATCTTGTTCAGAATGTTTATAATTAAAAACAATAACCAAGTTACTTACTTGTGACGGCATGAAAGCTAATGGTTAGGGTGTTGGGCTCACGATCCTAATGTCGTCGGTTAGATTTCTGAACTAGGTGGAACCTTTTTTTTTTACTTAAGTAAAACACTTCATTTATTTGAAAGCACAAGAAAGCATCGGCTGCTTCGGTAATGCATGAATAGGTCACTTTCATTTTTTTCTCTTATCTTTGTGATAGGTTCAAGAACAAACGTAGAACTGCATTGTTTTATACTTATTCTCACACAAAGAGCTTCTGAGAGTTTGGAAGATTACCTATACATGGTTTAGAAGAATAAGGTATATCTGTAGACAGGTTACAATTGGTTTCTTTACTTTATCAGCATACAGAAAATGGCTACGAAAAGACTACTACATATAGAACAGAAAAAAATAAGGATAAAGATTATTAGACAGCACGGCCTACATACTCTAAATAAAACTAATTTCAATATCAATAAAAATGCCACCAGAACAATGCTTGCAATGTTTTTTGTAATAACAACATTCGCATGTACACACAAATGTACAGCACTAAATGAAAAATATTTTTGAGAATGGGAGTTTTGCTTGATGCACCATTGAAATAGATACAATAGATACCCTCAACACAATCAATCACAAAAAGTGATGGCTTAGTAAATTATATTAACCCACACAGCTTGTCCTTGCTTGAGAAGAAAATTTACGTATTTGTACATGATTAAAAATTGGCAGGTACTTTCACTTGCATTCCAAACAGCATCTGGAAGGGGATTTGTTCAGTGTGTAGAGAAAAATACTCGTTATCCAATGCAGTAAAGCCTGTCTGCCTGGTATCTATAACTGATGAGAATATCAGTGAAAAGACAAGCTAAAATTATGAGGCACACATTCACTTTTATATTTGTAGATTAATACTTGAGCCAAAGAAACTCGTTTTCAGCTTTGCATCGCAGTATAATGGGTGATCACTTCAAGGGTGACAAGAGAAGACGTATGATTGGAAGGGACAAGTCCCAATGACTTCTGAAAATTAGGGAGCTAAACTATAATTATGTTTAGTGGAGGGGAGCATCATTCTTTAGAACAGGAGTTCTCAACCTGGACTCTGTGGAAACTTAGGATTCCGTATCAATAATTTTTGTTTTTATAGCAAGATTTTACTGCTGTTCTAATGCTTATTGCAGTGATAGGTTTTAAGTCCCGTTATCTTTTTGTTCATCTGTGAAGGATCCATGAAAAGGTCGGAGCTCTTGTTGTAGAGCACCATTGGTCATAACGACGATAACAACAACAGCAATAATAATAATAATGGTTCCTGATATAGGCACACGGCCAACAATGTTTTGGGCGGGGAAAGTCGATTAAATGGACCCCAGGCCATAAAGGGCCGTAACTCTATGCTGCAAAGCATAGTGTCCGACGCTCTATCGATGCTACCAATTCACCACCCTTAATAATGATTTTTGATTTAGGCACAAGGCCAACCATTTTGGGGGAAGGGAAAGTTGATTAAATCGACCACAGTGCGTTACTGGTACTTTATTTTATCGACCCCGTAAGGATGAAAGATAAAGCTAACCTCCGCGGGATTTGAACTCAGAATGTAAAGAGCCGTAACTCTATGCTGCTAAGCATGTTGTCCAACGCTCTACAGACACTGTTAATCTACTGCCCTTATCATCATCATCATCATCATCATCATCACTTTAATAATAATGATTTCTATTATAGGCACAAGGCCAGTAATTTGTGGGGAGGGGACAGTCAATTAAATTGACCCCAATACGTTACTGGTACTTTATTTTATCGACCCAGTAAGGATGAAAGGCAAAGATAACCTCGACGGAATTTGAACTCAGACCACAAAGGGCCATAACTCTATGCTGCAAAGCATGGCGTCCGACCCTCTACCGTTACTGCCAATCCACCAATAATAAAATTACAATAGATACGTCCCACCCTATAGTTGATTAATTAATCCCAACATAAATGTTTCTCTTATCAATAATATTGATCGTTTCTATATTAGGCGTCCATCACCACCATTCTCATCACTCTTATATCACCCACACCATTCTCAAGTTACGAGATCCAATCAGACAACTATAAATACCTACATGAGTGTCGTCACACGATGTTATAGTAACAGGACAGAGACTTGAGGTGAGTGGTAAAACTCTAAAAATATTTCTAAAACAATTTGGTGGTGGTGGGGCAGGGTGCTTGCAAATAACACTTGCTGCTACCATAATTGATATTATTATTATTATCGGTGGATTGGCAGTATCGGTAGCGGGTCGGACGCCATGCTTTGAAGCATAGAGTTACGGCCCTTGTCATTCTGAGTTCAAATCCCGCCGAGGTTAACCTTGCCTTTCATCCTTACGGGGTCGATAAAATAATGTACCAGTAATGCACTGGGTATTTGCTGGCCTTGTGCCAAAAAGTAGAAACAATTATTATTACCACCACCACCACCACTATCACCAGCACTATCGCCACCGCCGTTGCCACCACCAACACGACTACCACCTCCGCCACCACTACCATAACTATCATTATTAGTTGGAACAGCAGTGGCCAAGGCAGAATTTAACGACACTAAAGTCTAAGACTTTTCATTAGCTTATGTTACAATTCTAATGATGTAATCATCTATTAATTAGCACTAATTAACTTTGACCAGAACCACCCCACCCGCTTGAAGATTGGCTTCGTAAGGTAAAAAAAATTAAGAAAAAAATGAACTTTCTTTCCTACCTTCTTTTTTCTTTCTGCAACATGAATATCAGAAGATATTACAAGTGAAAGGTGGCAAAATATATAAAAAACAATGTTTTAAAGTAACATAGTAAAAAACTGCAACACGAACGACTACACACACACAGATATATATATATATATGTATATACACATACCTGATTGGAAAACACAAAATAGAAAAAGATTATGTGAACAAATAACCGCAATGTTAAATTAAAACGACAACAACAACAACAACAGCAACTACTACTACCGAGGTTCCACTGTATATACATTTGACAAAAGTTTTATTTTTTTACCACATTATTTTTATCCCAGATTTAATTACGTTTACTTGAGTATATATCTTCCAAAGAGAGCAACTATCTACGTGTTTCTTCTTAGCTTCTTCAGTGAACTTTAAGCTGATACAGAATTTGATAATAACCCTTGACATCTTATTTCTGGTGCTATAAATGGTCATTTCGTTCAACAATTGAGTTTATGGTGAAAGGAGGAAAAAGGGAATAGAAGAGAGAAAGTGACTGTACTAATTATTGAAATAATTGTTTCTACTTTTGGCACACGGCCAGGAATTATCCCAGTACATTACTTGTACTTTATTTTATCGAACCCCGTAAGGATGAAGGGCAAAGTTAATTTCGGCGGGATTTTAACTCAGACCGCAAAAGGCCGTAACTCTACGCTGTAAAATTGAAATAATAATCATGGTAATATCGACTTCAAAAATTCTGGTTTTATGTTACTTCAAATTTATGATTTAAATAAACAAAATAGTAAAAGAAGTCAAATGTATGCAGTGTATTGGGATTATTTTCTGAGCTTCAGTATATTGCCACCAAGCTACACCAATTCTTAGGCTTGCTAAGTACTAATGAGTTCATATAACTCTAGGAAGAGGAACTATTTTATGAACTTTCCAGTAGACAAATCTTTACTAACACAGATCATTATCAGTTTCTTTGGATTCCATATTATATCTAATTTTCTCCAATAAGATGGCGTGTTGTTGTAGTTTATGCAAGAATTGGCTAAATTTTGTGCAAGGTAAAACTGGGAATTATACTTTATCACACTTGCATTCGTCTACGAATTCTACGTGCAAAATGAAACCAGCCAAGACATATGATGGTGCCAAAACGATTTCTACACGACCTGCTGAGCACTTAGAACCTTGTACACGTAATGGTGTTAGTTGGCTGCCCCCTCAAAGCTGCTCGATACGAAAATGAAGAGCAGTGTATATGTGTGTATATATATATATATATATATATATATATATATATATATATATATATATATATATATATATAATGTGTATTTATTTCCATGTATGTATAACCAGATTTCTTCTTCTTAGTGCCAAACACTTTATGCTGTTTTTACAAGTTTCGTTTAAATTTATCTGGAAATTGTGAACTGTAAACTTTCATTTTTGTACCATTTTGTAGAGAGACTGCCAGGTCAAATTTTGATCTCGTCAGTCTCTCAAAATATTCTACGCCTTTAGGCGAAATAGTGTTGTAAACATTTTATCTTTCGAAAAATCCTATTTGATAAAAATGGCTGAAGCATCTTCACCAACAATCAAAGAAAGAAAAGGGAAGTCATACTCACAGCTTCCCCCTGCCACTGTCACAGCAGCAGATGCCAAAGGCAGAGGTCAGCCAGAGGAAGAATTTTCTTCACCTGTTGACCGACAACTTGATGTAGCCACAACTATACAAGAAACTGAAAACAACAACAGCAACAATAAAGACAACAAAAACAACAACAACAACGACAACGACAGCAACAATAAAGACAACAAAAACAACAACAACACAAACGTCACAAGTATCCACACACCAAACGAGAAAGACAACAACAACAAAGATGAAAACAACTCAAACGACGAGAAACAAAACAATACAAACACCAACAACGAAAACAAAATATCTTTTGCACAAACGGCTAAATTATCAGTTACTTATGTGCTTGAAAGATATTTCAAAAGCCAAAGAAATGCTTGAAAAAGCCAAAAAATATGTATCTTTTGGCGAAAACGGTTCGTTTTCTATAAATTCAACTCTAGAACTAAAAAAACAGACGGAATTACGAACTGTCGTATTCCGTACAATTTTAAATAAAACAAAAAAACCAGCACAACCATCTCAAGCTGAAATACAGTTAGTACTGAAAGATGTGATGAAAGACATCACTTTCATACAAAAGGATAAACTCTATGGGAGTTTATCCATATTGATGAAAGACGAATTGGCGGCGAAAAAATACTCTGTGTCGCCAATTCGTTCCACACACTACACCTTCTTCCCCACCTACATGGGTAAAAAACCCCAGAGAATATGGATAAACTCCATCACCCCAAACATAAACTACTGGTGGTTACTAACCGGATTCCTCAATTTAGACGAGGACAACCTCATTTCAATAGGGAAGGCATCCGGCGACGCGTTCAGTGGAACGAGTATCGAAGTTCTGACACAAATAAGGCCAGAACGTATCGCCCAAATCCCTGAGCGCGTCATGCTGGATGACCGTACCCACCTCAACATTATTGTGGAGGGTAGGCGTCCCTCCTGTTACCTCTGTGGCAATAGAGGTCACCTGAGAGCTGCCTGTCCCCAGCTCACACAGAAAAAAACACTGCTACCAACACCAACACCACCCCAACAACAACAAAAACAACCACAACAATAACAACAACACCAAAAACCAAAAACACCACCACCACCACCACAACAACAACAAACACGTGAAAAAACAACACAGAATACTGTCCCACCCAACCCCTCCCCACCCAAAACAAATACAAAAACACACACACCGCAAACACTACCAGAAAACATACCCCTCCCACCCAACAAGGAAGACGAACCCCTTTCGTCGCAAGACGAAAAAGATCCCTTCCAAACAGTAAAAAGAAAGAAGAGGAGGCCCACCACAGATACACTTGTTAACTTTAACCCTCCCCAAGAGAACACAAACTATATACAAACCACCCCTCCCCGTCACACAACACTAACTGCTACACAAAAAAAGACTTTACAATATACATACATGAACACAGACAACAAAGAACTAATGAACACAATTGCATCAAACCCTTCGGTCCAAACTGAAGGGCCTAACTTTATAACTGCTGTGGGACTACCTCATTTAAAAATGATTAAAGTCCCAATGAACTTTTATAAAACACTGAAAATAAATTTCACGGAGGACGTGGGCCCCCCCTGCGCCAAACCAATCAACCGCGCCCTCCTAAAACATTTCACCCCCACCCCACCCAGACACCCACTCAACCACAAACACCCCACAATACACTGATGCCCCTTCACTTCCACAAACCACCACCCCACGTACAACCCATCCCCAACCAGCATGGAAATTGAGCGGCCCGCTTCCCGGGACGCAGAGAGGTAAGTGCCTTTTCTTCTTACCACCAACATGGCTGTGCTAAGAGTAGGGTGTCTAAATGCGCGTGGCCTGGGCTCATCTTGGAAGCAAGCAATACTTCTAAATGACCTCAGGTCACGATCTATAAATGTGATGGTTATCTGCGAGGCCCGGATCAGCAGCATGCGACAGCTAGCCCCCACCTTTGACGACTTTGAGATGCACGCATCTCTCTGTCAGCCCGGAGGTGGGGGTGGGGTTGTCGTTCTGCTGCAAAAACATCTGGGTCTTGCGACACAGATAGTTCACTTGGACCCAGGGGGTCGACTGGTGGTGCTGGACCTTGGCAGTGGTGAAGGTAGAGCCTTTAGGCTGGTAGCCGCATATGCCTCTTTTGGGACAGAGCGGCCCGACATTTTCCAGCGTCTGTAGTCTTTTCTAGGGACGTCCCGTTCCCTGCTTTTAGTGGGGGACTGGAATGGTATCCTGGATGAACGTTGGGACTATGCAGGGGCATGTCCCGATAGAGAGGGGTGCAACAGCCTCAAGGGGTTACTCGGCCGATTTGACCTGGCCGATAGATTTCGACTAGATTTTCCGACGGTGCCAACCTGGTCGTGGTCAAATCGCAGCGGATCATCTAGGTCGTACCTAGATAGGTTTTTAGTTAGAAATAAGGACAGGGACTTTTTAAGTTGTCCAGAAATGCTCATGGTTGGCTATTCAGACCACAAGTTGGTGACCTGCATGGTCAACCTTGATAGAACGCATAGACAGGGCCCCGGTTACTGGAAGCTCAACTTGTCCTTGCCGACAAGTAGAGCTTACAGGGATCGGATTAGTACGTTAGTTAAGGAACGGTTGACTGGAGCGATCGTCAACAGCAGGTGGTGGGTATCTCTAAAGAGAGAGATTAGAGTAGTCTCGATAGAATTTAGTAAGGTTCTAGCTGCGGATAGAAATAGGAAGGAAAGGGAGCTAATAGATAGAGTAGAAGAGGCAATTAGAAGCGGCGACGTGGCCAGAGTGCTAGCGTCGAGAACGGCTTAGAGCCAGTTTTTCGACGCCAAGCACGAAGGCTGCGTTGTCCGAAGTAAAATACGTGCTCTAGGGAATGAGGGGACCAAAGCTGTTAGCTGGGCCCGCGTGACAGAGGCCAACAGTGGAACTAAATCCACCATCCGGTCTTTGCGAGACCAGGATGGACGGGCGATCCTTGAACTTGAACCTAAGCAGATGTGTGAGGCCTTTCAAAGGCACTTTGCACGACTGTTCGGGAGGGGCGGGGAGCCGGTTGGGAATGTGGACTTCGGTCCATACCTCGACGGCCTGCCGCGTCTCTCGGACAGGGAGGCGAAGTCCTGCGAGGAGCCGATTTCGGCCGCTGAGATAGAGGACGTGCTGAGCCAATGCGGCAAACGCAAATCCCCGGGTCTCGATGGTCTTCCATACGAATTATATCTAGCTATGCCGGACTTGTTCCCCGATCTCCTCGAGGCGGTCTACTGCAACTGGCAACAGAACGGGAGAATTCCCTGTGCTGTGACCAAGGGCGTAGTCACGCTAGTGAGGAAGGACGAGAACAAGGGGGGCGAAATAAGTAACTTCAGGCCCATAACTCTGCTAAATACAGAGTTACAGATTTTGGCCAAGGTGCTAGCAAAGAGGTTGGCGCTTGTCGTGGGCAACCTGGTGGGAGATGCGCAGACATGTGCTATCCTGTCCAGGTCCATCCATGACAACCTCCACCTCATGCGATACATCATAGAGAGGGTTGGGAACGAACCCGGCTTTGGTGGGGCTCTGATCAACTTGGATCAATCTAAGGCGTTTGATAGGGTCGACCATGGTTACCTGGTTGCGGTGCTAGCGGCGGCAGGCTTCGGACCCGTTTTCAGGGGCTGGATCACTGCTATGCACAGCAGCCGCATCTACTCTAGGGTCAAGGTGAACGGCTACCTCTCGGAGCCGTTCAAAATCGCGCGGTCCATCCGACAAGGGTGCCCTCTCTCCTCCCTTCTGTATGTGTTGACTCTCGAGCCACTACTGCGGAAGTTGGAGTTGTTGCAGGGCATCCCTTTGGAACCGGGATTGCGGAAAGCGGTGTCGGCCTACGCCGATGACGTGACAGTAATGGTGTCGACGGCCTCCGAAATCGGGGCGGTCGGCACCTTACTGGAGGAGTACGAAAGGTTCACAGGGGCTAGTCGGGACAAGTCGATCGGTTTGCAACTCGGCACGTGGAGGGGCAGACCGATGCCCTCCGATGGCGTCGTGGACGCTGGACGGAGGGCCCGGTGAAGTTGCTCGGGGTCTGATTCGGACCAGACATCCAGGTGGAGAAGAACTGGGCGGAGGTTACGAACAGGGTGTTTGCACTGACCCAGAAGTGGGCCAGTTGCAAACTATCCCTGAAAGGTCGGGCGGAGGTGGCCAGGACCTATATAGCGTCCGTCATCTACTACCGCCTGACCGTAGTGCCTTGCCCAAGGGAAACCCTCGCCAAGATGGAGCGCGCGCTCTTCCAATTCCTTTGGAAGAGGCGGGCTCCATTGGTGAGGAGATCCATTTGCTGTCAACACACTTCAAAAGGAGGGCTGGAGATGCCGTGGCTAATGATGCGTAAACGCACTAAGGCTACGGCACCTCCACGTATTCCTCACCGGTCAACCGGTGTGGGCCTCGTTTGTGAGACGAACCTTTCCCAGACTCGTCTCACTCACCGAGCTGCAATCCTGGGTCAAGCAAAGACCGAGAAAACTGGGCGCCTGGCACACTGGGTGTGCCCAGGCGCTCACCACCCTATGGCAGGCGGATCCGGTTATCAGTGGAGACTCCACCGCAACATTCTATAGAGGGCTGGTACGCAGCAGGTGCGACGACGCCCTTGGAGAAGCCCTAGACATGGAGGAAGACGAACTGGCCAGCCTGTTCGGTAGGACATTCAGCCCGGGACCTATGGACAACTTCCAGAAGTCCCTGGCCTGGCAGTGCTACCGAGGGGCTCTACCCGTTCGAGAAAAGCTCTACAGACACGGGCGCCCGGGTAGGGACCCCACCAAAAAGATCTGTCCCAGATGCGTGTGCGACGAGGAAACCGTTGCACACGCATCGGTACACTGCTCGGGCGTAGCCGATCTGTGGGGCTATGTCGAACAACTGTTGTCAAGGGTGGGACCGATCCGGTTGACCACCGAGTCTATTGTAATGATCAAGCCGCCTCCCCCCTTCAAAAATGAAGGAGAGGCGGTGTTTCTGTGCGTAATAGCCATGGTGAAAGAAGTTGTATGGTGGACACGTCTGAAAGGACTGAGGTCAGGCACCTTTCTCTCTGGCCAACAACTGGTCCGTTTCTTCCGATATCATTTCGGAAGAAGGATCAGGATGGAGAGAGAGGTGCTCCACCCCAGTCGTTTTTATGAAAGATGGGTGAAAGTGGCGAGAATGGCCCGTGTGAATGGGCCTTCTTACATAAGCCTGTAGGTGGAAATGAGGAAGGAACGAGGGAGCACCCCCTCTCTGTGCTCCTGAGGAGAAGGGTTGCACACTTTTTTCGGGGGGGGGGGCGACTCCCCAAGGCGCCTCCTCTCTATTGAGGATTTTGTTATAAATTTTATTTTTTGTTATATTTTATTTTATTTTTATATTTTGTTATTGCCTCCTCCTTATTGAGGACGCCTTTTTGTGTAAACTCCCCCCATTGTACTTGTCCCACTTTTGATGCCCTGGTGGCAAATAAAAGAAACATATCTCTTATATTGTCTCCATATGTGTGATTGTGTGTGAGAAAGATCTTAAGGATCTACATATAGACATGGAATGTATTGTTTTCAGTTGCATACTTTCGTTCAGTAAGACTTTCATTAGTAGATAATATAATTATATATTATTTATCAAGGCTTCTGGTACCAAGGGGTTTAAGTCCCTCTAATAATTTGTTTCAATATACTTTAGTTTTTACAACACTGATTTTCTATTGACACTAAATAAATATGTTAGTATGATCATGTTTTTAATTTCTTTCTTAGTCTCGTATTGATGATAAAAAAGTGTGAACTAATAATAATTTCTACTATAGGCATAAGGCCAGCAATTTTATTTTGATCGACACCAATGCATTACAGGTGCTTTATTTTATCGAACCCGTAAGGATGAAAGGCAAAGTTAACCTCAGCGGGATTTGAACTCAGATCATAAAGGGCCGTAACTCTATGCTGCAAAGCATGGCGTCCAACCCTCTACTGATACTGCCAATCCACTGCCCCAGAGTGAGCTAATAATAATAATATACATGTACAGTTTATATACTTAATCTCTCTCCTATAATCCCCAAACTGTAACGGAAGCTCTGCTTAAATATTATATATTATAGATTGTATATAGTTGACTGATGGCTTAGATGTTTGCATTACAATCATAATGTTCCTGGTTCAGTCTCACTACATAGTATCTTGGGCAAGTGTAATTTACTATAGCCTCAAATCGACCCCAACTTAGTGAGTGAAAGTGGACAGATGAAAAACTGTAAGCTCATCGGAGGGATTGTACATGTTATACATTCTTGCTGATTAATTTCATGAGCAGGCTGTTCCATTGGTCAAACAACTAGAACATTCATAGCCAAAACCAATGGCGGTCCATTCCATATTATAGGGAGTGTGTACCCCAATGTATTTTATTTATAGATTGGTAATCATTGCCAACTATTCAAAACATATGTGGGTCAGTTGAATAGTTCTTAGGCTGACCAAGATACTCTCATGGAATGACCAAATGAGGTTTATTTTTCAATATAGTCTCTGGAAAGAAACAATGAAGTTATTAATAACAAGAGTTAAAATTAATGCATGCAAGATTTCATAGCTCTAGCATTAATCCTTCATAATCATGTTTGTGCTCAATATATATATATATATATATATGTAAATTGGATCTTAAGGATTGACGATTTCTTGTTAACTGAAAAAAAAGAAACAGTTGGAAAAGAACAAAAAGACTTAATACTTTCAGTATGTCACCATTTTTCACCCAGCTTACCACCAGATATGTAATATCTCTGAAATTCTGACACCATTGTGTAATGCTGATGACACAAGTGACTCCTACAAAATCAAAGAGTTTTCCTTTCAATAAATATTAATGCTCTGAATATCATGTTTGAGCTCACATGTCACCATTTGAACTTCTGCCCTTATTTAAAAGGAAATTGTCTTGGTCTTCTGTTTAATGTTTTCTGTGGAACTAGCCATACAAGAAATTTTGAAGCCCAGACATTTCGGTTTGCTTCTTCACTCTGCCACAGACAGACTTTCACTCGCTTCCAAGCTGACCAGGCAGTTACGACCTATGTGGTCGGTTACATTGGCCAAGTATATGAACTTTAACCAAGTTAGTAGAATTCACTACTTTTAGATTCTATAGTCACACACACAATCAACACACCACAATTATACACGTACCTTTCCCATTTGTTCATTATTACTGTCGATGTTTGGGGAGTAAATCATGCAATCAATAAAAAACATAAAACTTAGAGTATCTTGTTTATTTGGAAATTCATATGAAAGTGATTGGGGAAATTTGTCTTGGCTGCAGCAATACTACATCATAACAAGCGACTACAAATACTGGTTTCACTGACCTTGGCAGAACTTGACAGCCTCAATTGTCTTGGCTCATTGAGACACATTTCAATTTCTTGCTATGGGCTCAACAAACAGACCTCTTGTTCAATCTTATCAATTAACAAAACCTACTACAATATCACAAATGAACCAAGCAAACAAACAACACAATCACACCTGTTATATATATATATCATCATCATCATTTTACGTCCGCTTTTCCCTGCTTGCAAGGGGTGGGACGGGAACTGATTCTGGCTTGATTTCTACAGCTGCATGCCCTTCCTAACACCAACCTCATTTACAGTGAGTGCTGGGTTCTTTTTTTGTCCGTGGCACCTCCACATCCACTTTACAGCGTGGGCTGGATGCTTTTTGCCATGGCACCTCCACGACCACTTTGAGGTGGAACGATAGGAACCTAAGTCCTATCATCTCATTTCTACAGCTGAGTAAACTGGAGCAATGTGAAATAAACCGTCTTGCCCAAGGAAACAACACATCACCCGGTCTGAGAATTGAACTCACAACCTTTCGATTGCAAGGCCAATGCTCTAATCACTAAGCCAGGTGCCTCTCTCTCTATATATATATATATATAATATATATATAATATATATAATATATATATATAATATATATATATATATATATATATAATATATATATATATATATATAATATATATATATATATAATATATATATATATATATTATATATATATATATATATATATTTAATATATATATATATATATATAATATATATATATATATATATATAATATATATATATATATATATAATATATATATATATATATTGTTATACTTTGGGAGGGTCATGTTGCCAATAAGAAACACACGCACCAGTTGCTTTCACTTCAATTTATTATATATTTATAAATTTATAAATTTACAAATCTACAAACTTATAAATTTCTGGTTGGTTGGTTAGTTCCACAACCAGATAGTTGTTTATATATATAGTCATAGTCCTTTCGTCACACACTCTGTGACCTCTTCAGTGACTGGGGATTCCTTGCTTCGTTTCTGTGCCTTTTCTTTCTTCTATCCTACGCCATTTTGTTTCTGTGTATAATATATATATATATATATATATATATATATATATATATATATATATATATATATATATATATATATATAATAAATATATATAATATATATATATAATAAATATATATAATATATATATATATAATATATATAGAAATATATATATATAATATATATATATAATAAATACATATAATATATATATATATATACATATATATATATATATATATATATATATTTATATATATATATATATATATATAAGTTGAAATAGAATGAAAACGAAATTTCATTTCTCACTCTTAGTACGGCACTTACT
>OZ024743.1:212913354-212963857 GCA_964016885.1 Eledone cirrhosa
AAGCGTCCGCTAAACTGATACGTACATATATGTATGTGTACCTGTATGTATATATATATATATATATATATATATATATATATATATATATATATATATATATATATATATATATATATATATATATGCATGCTACTGTACGTCTGTATACATATATGTATGTACGTATACATCCATACTTACATTCAAGTCAGTGCCGTCCTAAGCGTGAGAAATGAAATTTCGTTTTCCTTTTATTTCAACTTATCGTTTTCGGTATGCCTGACCTACTTAACTCACTCGATATGCAAATTAGGCTGCTCAGCCGTTAATTTTCATAAGGAAAGTATATACTTTCGAACGTTCAACTATCTGGCAGAATGATATACGGTGCTGATGATAGCTAACAAGCTTGAAACTAGTACATCGTTCCTGTGTCAGTGTTGAACAAAAAGGTGACGTGGTTGCCTTAACACCGTACGGCTTAAATGCAGGCTGTTCAGTTTGTTTACAAACGAACAAAGCGGCGTTATAATAAGCGTCCGCTAAACTGATACGTGCATATATGTATGTGTACCTGTATGTATATATGTATATAGATATATATATATATATATATATATATATATATATATATATATATATATATATATATATATATATATATGCATGCTACTGTACGTCTGTATACATATATGTATGTACGTATACATACATACTTACAATTAAGTAAGTGCCGTACTAAGAGTGAGAAATGAAATTTCGTTTTCATTTTATTTCAACTTATCGTTTTCGGTACGCCTTACCGACTTAACTCACTCGATATGCAAATTAGGCTTCTCAGCCGTTAATTTTCATATGGAAAGTATATACTTTCGAACGTTCAACTATCTGGCAGAAGGGTATACGGTGCTGATGATAGCTAACAAGCTTGAAACTAGTACATCGTTCCTGTGTCAGTGTTGAACAAAAAGGTGACGTGGTTGCCTTAACACCGTACGGCATAAATTCAGGCTGTTCAGTTTGTTTACAAACGAACAAAGCGGCGTTATAATAAGCGTCCGCTAAACTGATACGTGCATATATGTATGTGTACCTGAATGTATATATATATATATATATATATATATATATGCATGCTACTGTACGTCTGTATACATATATGTATGTACGTATACATACATACTTACAATTAAGTCAGTGCCGTACTAAGTGTGAGAAATGAAATTTCGTTTTCATTTTATCTCAACTTATCGTTTTCGGTATGCCTGACCGACTTAACTCACTCGGTATGCAAATTAGGCTGCTCAGCCGTTAATTTTCATAAGGAAAGTATATACTTTCGAACGTTCAACTATCTGGCACAAGGGTATACGGTGCTAATGATAGCTAACAAGCTTGAAACTAGTACATCGTTCCTGTGTCAGTGTTGAACAAAAAGGTGACGTGGTTGCCTTAACACCGTACGGCACAAATTCAGGCTGTTCAGTTTGTTTACAAACGAACAAAGCGGCGTTATAATAAGCGTCCGCTAAACTGATACGTGCATATATGTATGTGTACCTGTATGTATATTTATATATATATATATATATATATATATATTTATATATGCATGCTACTGTACGTCTGTATACATATATGTATGTACGTATACATACATACTTACATTTAAGTAAGTGCCGTACTAAGAGTGAGAAATGAAATTTCGTTTTCATTTTATTTCAACTTATCGTTTTCGGTATGCCTGACCGACTTAACTCACTCCATATGCAAATTTGGCTGCTCAGCCGTTAATTTTCATAAGGAAAGTATATACATTCGAACGTTCAACTATCTGGCACAAGGATATAACGGTGCTGATGATAGCTAAAAAGCTTGAAACTAGTACATAATCCCTGTGTCAGTGTTGAACAAAAAGTTGACGTGGTTGCCTTAACACCGTACGGCATAAATTCAGGCTGTTCAGTTTGTTTACAAACGAACAAAGCGGCGTTATAATAAGCGTCCGCTAAACTGATACGTGCATAAATGTATGTGTACCTGTATGTATATATGTATATATATATATATATATATATATATATATATATATATATATATATATATATATATATATATATATATATATATATATATATATATATATATATATATATATGCATGCTACTGTACGTCTGTATACATATATGTGTGTACGTATACATACATACTTACATTTAAGTCAGTGCCGTACTAAGTGTGAGAAATGAAATTTCGTTTTCATTTTATTTCAACTTATCGTTTTCGGTATGCCGGACCGACTTAACTCACTCGGTAGCAAATTCGGCTGCTTAGCCGTTAATTTTCATAAGGAAAGTATATACTTTCGAACGTTCAACTATCTGGCAGAAGGGTATACGGTGCTAATGATAGCTAACAAGCTTGAAACTAGTACATCGTTCCTGTGTCAGTGTTGAACAAAAAGGTGACGTGGTTGCCTTAACAACGTACGGCATAAATTCAGGCTGTTCAGTTTGTTTACAAACGAACAAAGCGGCGTTATAATAAGCGTCCGCTAAACTGATACGTGCATATATGAATGTGTACCTGTATGTATATATATATATATATATATATATATATATATATGCATGCTACTGTACGTCTGTATACATATATGTATGTACGTATACATACATACTTATATTTAAGTAAGTGCCGTACTAAGAGTGAGAAATGAAATTTCGTTTTCATTTTGTTTCAACTTATCGTTTTCGGTATGCCTGACCGACTTAACTCACTCGATATGCAAATTAGGCTGCTCAGTCGTTAATTTTCATAAGGAAAGTATATACTTTCGAACGTTCAACTATCTGGCACAAGGATATACGATGCTGATGATAGCTAAAAAGCTTGAAACTAGTACATCATTCCTGTGTCAGTGTTGAACAAAAAGGTGAAGTGGTTGCCTTAACACCGTACGACATAAATTCAGGCTGTTCAGTTTGTTTACAAACGAACAAAGCGGCGTTATAATAAGCGTCCGCTAAACTGATACTTGTATGTATGTATGTGTACCTGTATGTATATATATATATATATATATATATATATATATATATATATATATATATATATATATATATATATATATATATATATATATATATGCATGCTACTGTTCGTCTGTATACATATATGTATGTACGTATACATGCAAACTTACATTTAAGTAAGTGCCGTACTAAGAGTGAGGAATGAAATTTCGTTTTCATTTTATTTCAGCTTATCGTTTTCGGTATGCCTGACCGACTTAACTCACTCGATATGCAAATTAGGCTGCTCAGCCGTTAATTTTCATAAGGAAAGTATATACTTTCTAACGTTCAACTATCTGGCAGAAGGGTATACGGTGCTGATGATAGCTAACAAGCTTGAAACTAGTACATCGTTCCTGTGTCAGTGTTGAACAAAAAGGTGACGTGGTTGCCTTAACACCGTACGGCATAAATTCAGGCTGTTCAGTTTGTTTACAAACGAACAAAGCGGCGTTATAATAAGCGTCCGCTAAACTGATACGTGCATATATGCATGTGTACCTGTATGTATATATTTATATATATATATATATATATATATATATATATATATATATATATATATATGCATGCTACTGTACGTCTGTATACATATATGTATGTACGTATACATACATACTTACATTTAAGTAAGTGCCGTATTAAGAGTGAGAAATGAAATTTCGTTTTCATTTTATTTCAACTTATCGTTTTCGGTATGCCTGACCGACTTAACTCACTCGATATGCAAATTACGCTGCTCAGCCGTTAATTTTCATAAGGAAAGTATATACTTTCGAACGTTCAACTATCTGGCAGAAGGATATACGGTGCTGATGATAGCTAACAAGCTTGAAACTAGTACATCGTTCCTGTGTCAGTGTTGAACAAAAAGGTGACGTGGTTGCCTTAACACCGTACGGCATAAATTCAGGCTGTTCAGTTTGTTTACAAACGAACAAAGCGGCGTTATAATAAGCGTCCGCTAAACTGATACGTGCATATATGTATGTGTACCTGAATGTATATATATATATATATATATATATATATTTATATATATATATATATATATATATATATATATATATATATATATATATATATATATATATATATATATATATATATATATGCATGCTACTCTACGTCTGTATACATATATGTATGTACGTATACATACATACTTACAATTAAGTCAGTGCCGTACTAAGTGTGAGAAATGAAATTTCGTTTTCATTTTATTTCAACTTTTCGTTTTCGGTATGCCTGACCGACTTAACTCACTCGGTATGCAAATTAGGCTGCTCAGCCGTTAATTTTCATAAGGAAAGTATATACTTTCGAACGTTCAACTATCTGGCACAAGGGTATACGGTGCTAATGATAGCTAACAAGCTTGAAACTAGTACATCGTTCCTGTGTCAGTGTTGAACAAAAAGGTGACCTGGTTGCCTTAACACCGTACGGCACAAATACAGGCTGTTCAGTTTGTTTACAAACGAACAAAGCGGCGTTATAATAAGCGTCCGCTAAACTGATACGTGCATATATGTATGTGTACCTGTATGTATATTTATATATATATATATATATATATATATATATATATATATATATATATATATATTTATATATGCATGCTACTGTACGTCTGTATACATATATGTATGTACGTATACATACATACTTACATTTAAGTAAGTGCCGCACTAAGAGTGAGATATGAAATTTCGTTTTCATTTTATTTCAACTTATCGTTTTCGGTATGCCTGACCGACTTAACTCACTCCATATGCAAATTTGGCTGCTCAGCCGTTAATTTTCATAAGGAAAGTATATACATTCGAACGTTCAACTATCTGGCACAAGGATATAACGGTGCTGATAATAGCTAAAAAGCTTGAAACTAGTACATAATCCCTGTGTCAGTGTTGAACAAAAAGTTGACGTGGTTGCCTTAACACCGTACGGCATAAATTCAGGCTGTTCAGTTTGTTTACAAACGAACAAAGCGGCGTTATAATAAGCGTCCGCTAAACTGATACGTGCATAAATGTATGTGTACCTGTATGTATATATGTATATATATATATATATATATATATATATATATATATATATATATACATATATATATATATATATATATATATATATATATATATATATATATATATATATATATATATATATATATATATATATGCATGCTACTGTACGTCTGTATACATATATGTGTGTACGTATACATACATACTTACATTTAAGTCAGTGCCGTACTAAGTGTGAGAAATGAAATTTCGTTTTCATTTTATTTCAACTTATCGTTTTCGGTATGCCGGACCGACTTAACTCACTCGGTAGCAAATTAGGCTGCTTAACCGTTAATTTTCATAAGGAAAGTATATACTTTCGAACGTTCAACTATCTGGCAGAAGGGTATACGGTGCTAATGATAGCTAACAAGCTTGAAACTAGTACATCGTTCCTGTGTCAGTGTTAAACAAAAAGGTGACGTGGTTGCCTTAACACCGTACGGCATAAATTCAGGCTGTTCAGTTTGTTTACAAACGAACAAAGCGGCGTTATAATAAGCGTCCGCTAAACTGATACGTGCATATATGAATGTGTACCTGTATGTATATATATATATATATATATATATATATATATATATATATATATATATATATATATATATATATATATATATATATATATGCATGCTACTGTACGTCTGTATACATATATGTATGTACGTATACATACATACTTATATTTAAGTAGGTGCCGTACTAAGAGTGAGAAATGAAATTTCGTTTTCATTTTATTTCAACTTATCGTTTTCGGTATGCCTGACCGACTTAACTCACTCGATATGCAAATTAGGCTGCTCAGTCGTTAATTTTCATAAGGAAAGTATATACTTTCGAACGTTCAACTATCTGGCACAAGGATATACGGTGCTGATGATAGCTAAAAAGCTTGAAACTAGTACATCATTCCTGTGTCAGTGTTGAACAAAAAGGTGACGTGGTTGCCTTAACACCGTACGACATAAATTCAGGCTGTTCAGTTTGTTTACAAACGAACAAAGCGGCGTTATAATAAGCGTCCGCTAAACTGATACTTGTATGTATGTATGTGTACCTGTATGTATATATGTATTTATATATATATATATATATATATATATATATATATATATATATATATATATATATATATATATATATATATATATATATATGCATGGTACTGTTCGTCTGTATACATATATGTATGTACGTATACATACAAACTTACATTTAAGTAAGTGCCGTACTAAGAGTGAGGAATGAAATTTCGTTTTCATTTTATTTCAACTTATCGTTTTCGGTATGCCTGACCGACTTAACTCACTCAATATGCAAATTAGGCTGCTCAGCCGTTAATTTTCATAAGGAAAGTATATACTTTCGAACGTTCAACTATCTGGCAGAAGGATATACGGTGCTGATGATAGCTAAAAAGCTTGAAACTAGTACATCATTCCTGTGTCAGTGTTGTACAAAAAGGTGACGTGGTTGCCTTAACACCGTACGGCATAAATTCAGGCTGTTCAGTTTGTTTACAAACGAACAAAGCGGCGTTATAATAAGCGTCCGCTAAACTGATACGTACATATATGCATGTGTACCTGTATGTATATATATATATATATATATATATATATATATATATATATATATATATATATATATATATATATATATATATATATATATATATATATATATATATATATATATATATATATGCATGCTACTGTACGTCTGTATACATATATGTATGTACGTATACTTACATTTAAGTCAGTGCCGTACTAAGTGTGAGAAATGAAATTTCGTTTTCATTTTATTTCAAATTATCGTTTTCGGAATGCCTGACCGACTTAACTCACTCGGTATGCAAATTAGGCTGCTCAGCCGTTAATTTTCATAAGGAAAGTATATACTTTCGAACGTTCAACTATCTGGCAGAAGGATATACGGTGCTGATGATAGCTAACAAGCTTGAAACTAGTACATCGTTCCTGTGTCAGTGTTGAACAAAAAGGTGACGTGGTTGCCTTAACACCGTACGGCATAAATTCAGGCTGTTCAGTTTGTTTACAAACGAACAAAGCGGCGTTATAATAAGCGTCCGCTAAACTGATACGTGCATATATGTATGTGTACCTGAATGTATATATATATATATATATATATATATATATTTATATATATATATATATATATATATATATATATATATATATATATATATATATATATATATATATATATATATATATATATATATGCATGCTACTGTACGTCTGTATACATATATGTATGTACGTATACATACATACTTACAATTAAGTCAGTGCCGTACTAAGTGTGAGAAATGAAATTTCGTTTTCATTTTATTTCAACTTATCGTTTTCGGTATGCCTGACCGACTTAACTCACTCGGTATGCAAATTAGGCTGCTCAGCCGTTAATTTTCATAAGGAAAGTATATACTTTCGAACGTTCAACTATCTGGCACAAGGGTATACGGTGCTAATGATAGCTAACAAGCTTGAAACTAGTACATCGTTCCTGTGTCAGTGTTGAACAAAAAGGTGACGTGGTTGCCTTAACACCGTACGGCACAAATTCAGGCTGTTCAGTTTGTTTACAAACGAACAAAGCGGCGTTATAATAAGCGTCCGCTAAACTGATACGTGCATATATGTATGTGTACCTGTATGTATATTTATATATATATATATATATATATATATATATTTATATATGCATGCTACTGTACGTCTGTATACATATATGTATGTACGTATACATACATACTTACATTTAAGTAAGTGCCGTACTAAGAGTGAGAAATGAAATTTCGTTTTCATTTTATTTCAACTTATCGTTTTCGGTATGCCTGACCGACTTAACTCACTCCATATGCAAATTTGGCTGCTCAGCCGTTAATTTTCATAAGGAAAGTATATACATTCGAACGTTCAACTATCTGGCACAAGGATATAACGGTGCTGATGATAGCTAAAAAGCTTGAAACTAGTACATAATCCCTGTGTCAGTGTTGAACAAAAAGTTGACGTGGTTGCCTTAACACCGTACGGCATAAATTCAGGCTGTTCAGTTTGTTTACAAACGAACAAAGCGGCGTTATAATAAGCGTCCGCTAAACTGATACGTGCATAAATGTATGTGTACCTGTATGTATATATGTATATATATATATATATATATATATATATATATATATATATACATATATATATATATATATATATATATATATATATATATATATATATATATATATATATATATGCATGCTACTGTACGTCTGTATACATATATGTGTGTACGTATACATACATACTTACATTTAAGTCAGTGCCGTACTAAGTGTGAGAAATGAAATTTCGTTTTCATTTTATTTCAACTTATCGTTTTCGGTATGCCGGACCGACTTAACTCACTCGGTAGCAAATTAGGCTGCTTAGCCGTTAATTTTCATAAGGAAAGTATATACTTTCGAACGTTCAACTATCTGGCAGAAGGGTATACGGAGCTAATGATAGCTAACAAGCTTGAAACTAGTACATCGTTCCTGTGTCAGTGTTGAACAAAAAGGTGACGTGGTTGCCTTAACACCGTACGGCATAAATTCAGGCTGTTCAGTTTGTTTACAAACGAACAAAGCGGCGTTATAATAAGCGTCCGCTAAACTGATACGTGCATATATGAATGTGTACCTGTATGTATATATATATATATATAAATATATATATATATATATGCATGCTACTGTACGTCTGTATACATATATGTATGTACGTATACATACATACTTATATTTAAGTAGGTGCCGTACTAAGACTGAGAAACGAAATTTCGTTTTCATTTTATTTCAACTTATCGTTTTCGATATGCCTGACCGACTTAACTCACTCGATATGCAAATTAGGCTGCTCAGTCGTTAATTTTTATAAGGAAAGTATATACTTTCGAACGTTCAACTATCTGGCACAAGGATATACGGTGCTGATGATAGCTAAAAAGCTTGAAACTAGTACATCATTCCTGTGTCAGTGTTGAACAAAAAGGTGACGTGGTTGCCTTAACACCGACGGCATAAATTCAGGCTGTTCAGTTTGTTTACAAACGAACAAAGCGGCGTTGTAATAAGCGTCCGCTAAACTGATACGTGCATATATGCATGTGTACCTGTATGTATATATATATATATATATATATATATATATATATATATATATATATATATATATATATATATATATATATATATATATATATATATATATATATATATATGCATGCTACTGTACGTCTGTATACATATATGTATGTACGTATACTTACATTTAAGTCAGTGCCGTACTAAGTGTGAGAAATGAAATTTCGTTTTCATTTTATTTCAAATTATCGTTTTCGGAATGCCTGATCGACTTAACTCACTCGGTATGCAAATTAGGCTGCTCAGCCGTTAATTTTCATAAGGAAAGTATATACTTTCGAACGTTCAACTATCTGGCAGAAGGGTATACGGTGCTAATGATAGCTAACAAGCTTGAAACTAGTACATCGTTCTTGTGTCAGTGTTGAACAAAAAGGTGACGTGGTTGCCTTAACACCGTACGGCATAAATTCAGGCTGTTCAGTTTGTTTACAAATGAACAAAGCGGCGTTATAATAAGCGTGCGCTAAACTGATACGTGCATATATGTATGCGTACCTGAATGTATATATATATATATATATATATATATATATATATATATATATATATATATATATATATATATATATATGCATGCTACTGTACGTCTGTATACATATATGTATGTACGTATACATACATACTTACATTTAAGTAAGTGCCGTATTAAGAGTCAGAAATGAAATTTCGTTTTCATTTTATTTCAACTTATCGTTTTCGGTATGCCTGACCGACTTAACTCACTCGATATGCAAATTAGGCTGATCAGCCCTTAATTTTCATATGGAAAGTATATACTTTCGAACGTTCAACTATCTGGCAGATGGATATACGGTGCTGATGATAGCTAACAAGCTTGAAACTAGTACATCGTTCCTGTGTCAGTGTTGAACAAAAATGTGACGTGGTTGCCTTAACACCGTACGGCATAAATTCATGCTGTTCAGTTTGTTTACAAACGAACAAAGCGGCGTTATAATAGGCGTCCGTTAAACTGATACGTGCATATATGTATGTGTACCTGTATGTATATATGTATATATATATATATATATATATGCATGCTACTGTACGTCTGTATACATATATGTATGTACGTATACATACATACTTACATTTAAGTAAGTGCCGTATTAAGAGTGAGAAATGAAATTTCGTTTTCATTTTATTTCAACTTATCGTTTTCGGTATGCCTGACCGACTTAACTCACTCGATATGCAAATTACGCTGCTCAGCCGTTAATTTTCATAAGGAAAGTATATACTTTCGAACGTTCAACTATCTGGCAGAAGGATATACGGTGCTGATGATAGCTAACAAGCTTGAAACTAGTACATCGTTCCTGTGTCAGTGTTGAACAAAAAGGTGACGTGGTTGCCTTAACACCGTACGGCATAAATTCAGGCTGTTCAGTTTGTTTATAAACGAACAAAGCGGCGTTATAATAAGCGTCCACTAAACTGATACGTGCATATATGTATGTGTACCTGTATGTATATATATGTATATATATATATATATATATATATATATACATATATATATATATATATATATATATATATATATATATATATATATATATATATATATATATATATATATATATATATATATATATATATATATATATATACATATATATATGCATGCTACTGTACGTCTGTATACATATTTGTATGTACGTATACATACATACTTACAATTAAGTCAGTGCCGTACTAAGTGTGAGAAATGAAATTTCGTTTTCATTTTATTTCAACTTATCGTTTTCGGTATGCCTGACCGACTTAACTCACTCGATATGCAAATTACGCTGCTCAGCCGTTAATTTTCATAAGGAAAGTATATACTTTCGAACGTTCAACTATCTGGCAGAAGGATATACGGTGCTGATGATAGCTAACAAGCTTGAAACTAGTACATCGTTCCTGTGTCAGTGTTGAACAAAAAGGTGACGTGGTTGCCTTAACACCGTACGGCACAAATGCAGGCTGTTCAGTTTGTTTACAAACGAACAAAGCGGCGTTATAATATGTGTCCGCTAAACTGATACGTGCATATATGTATGTGTACCTGTATGTATATATATATATATATATATATATATATATATATATATATATATATGCATGCTACTGTACGTCTGTATACATATATGTATGTACGTATACATACATACTTATATTTAAGTAAGTGCCGTACTAAGAGTGAGAAATGAAATTTCGTTTTCATTTTATTTCAACTTATCGTTTTCGGTATGCCTGACCGACTTAACTCACTCGATATGCAAATTAGGCTGCTCAGCCGTTAATTTTCATAAGGAAAGTATATACTTTCGAACGTTCAACTATCTGGCACAAGGATATACGGTGCTGATGATAGCTAAAAAGCTTGAAACTAGTACATCATTCCTGTGTCAGTTTCGAACAAAAAGGTGACGTGGTTGCCTTAACACCGTACGGCATAAATTCAGGCTGTTCAGTTTGTTTACAAACGAACAAAGCGGCGTTATAATAAGCGTCCGCTAGACTGATACGTGTATGTATGTATGTGTACCTGTATGTATATATATATATATGCATGCTACTATACGTCTGTATACATATATGTATGTACGTATACATACATACTTTCATTTAAGTCAGTGCCTTACTAAGTGTGAGAAATGAAATTTCGTTTTCATTTTATTTCAACTTATCGTTTTCGGTATGCCTGACCGACTTAACTCACTCGGTATGCAAATTAGGCTGCTCAGCCGTTAATTTTCATAAGGAAAGTATATACTTTCGAACGTTCAACTATCTGGCAGAAGGGTATACGGTGCTAATGATAGCTAACAAGCTTGAAACTAGTACATCGTTCCTGTGTCAGTGTTGAACAAAAATGTGACGTGGTTGCCTTAACACCGTACGGCATAAATTCAGGCTGTTCAGTTTGTTTACAAACGAACAAAGCGGCGTTATAATAAGCGTCCGCTAAACTGATACGTGCATATATGTATGTGTACCTGTATGTATATATATATATATATATATATATATATATATATATATATATATATATATATATATATATATATATATATATATATATATATATATATATATATATGCATGCTACTGTACGTCTGTATACATATATGTATGTAGGTATACATACATACTTATATTTAAGTAAGTGCCGTACTAAGAGTGAGAAATGAAATTTCGTTTTCATTTTATTACAACTTATCGTTTTCGGTATGCCTGACCGACGTAATTCACTCGATATGCAAATTAGGCTGCTCAGCCGTTAATTTTCATAAGGAAAGTATATACTTTCGAACGTTCAACTATCTGGCACGAGGATATACGGTGCTGATGATAGCTAAAAAGCTTGAAACTAGTATATCATTCCTGTGTCAGTTTTGAAAAAAAAGGTGACGTGGTTGCCTTAACACCGTACGGGATAAATTCAGGCTGTTCAGTTTGTTTACAAACGAACAAAGCGGCGTTATAATAAGCGTCCGCTAAACTGATACGTGTATGTATGTCTGTGTACCTGTATGTATATATATATATATATATATATATATATATATATATATATATATATATATATGCATGCTACTGTACGTCTGTATACATATATGTATGTACGTATACATACATACTTATATTTAAGTAAGTGCCGTACTAAGAGTGAGAAATGAAATTTCGTTTTCATTTTATTTCAACTTATCGTTTTCGGTATGCCTGACCGACTTAACTCACTCGATATGCAAATTAGGCTGCTCAGCCGTTAAGTTTCATAAGGAAAGTATATACTTTCGAACGTTCAACTATCTGGCAGAAGGGTATACGGTGCTGATGATAGCTAACAAGCTTGAAACTAGTACATCGTTCCTGTGTCAGTGTTGACCAAAAAGGTGACGTGGATGCCTTAACACCGTACGGCATAAATTCAGGCTGTTCAGTTTGTTTACAAACGAACAAAGCGGCGTTATAATAATCGTCCGCTAAACTGATACGTGCATATATGTATGTGTACCTGTATGTATAAATGTATATATATATATATATATATATATATATATATATATATATATATATATATATATATATATATATATGCATGCTACTGTACGTCTGTATACATATATGTATGTACGTATACATACATACTTACATTTAAATAAGTGCCGTATTAAGAGTGAGAAATGAAATATCGTTTTCATTTTATTTCAACTTATCGTTTTCGGTATGCCTGACCGACATAACTCACTCGATATGCAAATTAGGCTGCTCAGCCGTTAATTTTCATATGGAAAGTATATACTTTCGAACGTTCAACTATCTGGCAGAAGGATATACGGTGCTGATGATAGCTAACAAGCTTGAAACTAGTACATCGTTCCTGTGTCAGTGTTGAATAAAAATGTGACGTGGTTGCCTTAACACCGTACAGCATAAATTCAGGCTGTTCAGTTTGTTTACAAACGAACAAAGCGGCGTTATAATAAGCGTCCGCTAAACTGATACGTGCATATATGTATGTGTACCTGTATGTGTATATGTATATATATATATATATATATATATATATATATATATATATACATATATATATATATATATATATATATATATATATGCATGCTACTGTACGTCTGTATACATACATGTATGTACGTATACATACATACTTACATTTAAGTAAGTGCCGTATTAAGAGTGAGAAATGAAATTTCGTTTTCATTTTATTTCAAATTATCGTTTTCGGTATGCCTGACTGACTTAACTCACTCGATATGCAAATTAAGCTGCTCAGCCGTTAATTTTCATAAGGAAAGTATATACTTTTGAACGTTCAACTATCTGGCAGAAGGATGTACGGTGCTGATGATAGCTAACAAGCTTGAAACTAGTACATCGTTCCTGTGTCAGTGTTGCACAAAAATGTGACGTGGTTGCTTAACACCGTACGGCATAAATTCATGCTGTTCAGTTTGTTTACAAACGAACAAAGCGGCGTTATAATAGGCGTCCGTTAAACTGATACGTGCATATATGTATGTGTACCTGTATGTATATATGTATATATATATATATATATATATATATATATATATATATATATATATGCATGCTACTGTACGTCTGTATACATACATGTATGTACGTATACATACATACTTACATTTAAGTAAGTGCCGTATTAAGAGTGAGAAATGAAATTTCGTTTTCATTTTATTTCAAATTATCGTTTTCGGTATGCCTGACTGACTTAACTCACTCGATATGCAAATTACGCTGCTCAGCCGTTAATTTTCATAAGTAAAGTATATACTTTCGAACGTTCAACTATCTGGCAGAAGGATATACGGTGCTGATGATAGCTAACAAGCTTGAAACTAGTACATCGTTCCTGTGTCAGTGTTGAACATAAAGGTGACGTGGTTGCCTTAACACCGTACGGCATAAATTCAGGCTGTTCAGTTTGTTTATAAACGAACAAAGCGGCGTTATAATAAGCGTCCACTAAACTGATACGTGCATATATGTATGTGTACCTGTATGTATATATATGTATATATATATATATATATATATATATATATATATATATATATATATATACATATATATATATATATATATATATATATATATATATATATATATATATACATATATATATATATATATATATATATATATATATATATATATATATATATATGCATGCTACTGTACGTCTGTATACATATATGTATGTACGTATACATACATACTTACATTTAAGTAAGTGCCGTACTAAGAGTGAGAAATGAAATTTCGTTTTCATTTTATTTCAACTTATCGTTTTCGGTATGCCTGACCGACTTAACTCGATCGATATGTAAATTAGGCTGCTCAGCCGTTAATTTTCATAAGGAAAGTATATACTTTCGAACGTTCAACTATCTGGCAGAAGGGTATACGGTGCTGATGATAGCTAACAAGCTTGAAACTAGTACATCGTTCCTGTGTCTGTGTTGAACAAAAGGGTGACGTGGTTGTCTTAACACCGTGCGGCATAAATTCAGGCTGTTCAGTTTGTTTACAAACGAACAAAGCGGCGTTATAATAAGCGTCCGCTAAACTGATACGTGCATATATGTATGTGTACCTGTATGTATATATATATATATATATATATATATATATATATATATATATATGCATGCTACTGTACGTCTGTATACATATATGTATGTAGGTATACATACATACTTATATTTAAGTAAGTGCCGTACTAAGAGTGAGAAATGAAATTTCGTTTTCATTTTATTACAACTTATCGTTTTCGGTATGCCTGACCGACGTAATTCACTCGATATGCAAATTAGGCTGCTCAGCCGTTAATTTTCATAAGGAAAGTATATACTTTCGAACGTTCAACTATCTGGCACGAGGATATACGGTGCTGATGATAGCTAAAAAGCTTGAAACTAGTATATCATTCCTGTGTCAGTTTTGAAAAAAAAGGTGACGTGGTTGCCTTAACACCGTACGGCATAAATTCAGGCTGTTCAGTTTGTTTACAAACGAACAAAGCGGCGTTATAATAAGCGTCCGCTAAACTGATACGTGTATGTATGTCTGTGTACCTGTATGTATATATATATATATATATATATATATATATATATATATATATATGCATGCTACTGTACGTCTGTATACATATATGTATGTACGTATACATACATACTTATATTTAAGTAAGTGCCGTACTAAGAGTGAGAAATGAAATTTCGTTTTCATTTTATTTCAACTTATCGTTTTCGGTATGCCTGACCGACTTAACTCACTCGATATGCAAATTAGGCTGCTCAGCCGTTAAGTTTCATAAGGAAAGTATATACTTTCGAACGTTCAACTATCTGGCAGAAGGGTATACGGTGCTGATGATAGCTAACAAGCTTGAAACTAGTACATCGTTCCTGTGTCAGTGTTGACCAAAAAGGTGACGTGGATGCCTTAACACCGTACGGCATAAATTCAGGCTGTTCAGTTTGTTTACAAACGAACAAAGCGGCGTTATAATAATCGTCCGCTAAACTGATACGTGCATATATGTATGTGTACCTGTATGTATAAATGTATATATAAATATATATATATATATATATATATATATATATATATATATATATATATATATATGCATGCTACTGTACGTCTGTATACATATATGTATGTACGTATACATACATACTTACATTTAAATAAGTGCCGTATTAAGAGTGAGAAATGAAATATCGTTTTCATTTTATTTCAACTTATCGTTTTCGGTATGCCTGACCGACATAACTCACTCGATATGCAAATTAGGCTGCTCAGCCGTTAATTTTCATATGGAAAGTATATACTTTCGAACGTTCAACTATCTGGCAGAAGGATATACGGTGCTGATGATAGCTAACAAGCTTGAAACTAGTACATCGTTCCTGTGTCAGTGTTGAATAAAAATGTGACGTGGTTGCCTTAACACCGTACAGCATAAATTCAGGCTGTTCAGTTTGTTTACAAACGAACAAAGCGGCGTTATAATAAGCGTCCGCTAAACTGATACGTGCATATATGTATGTGTACCTGTATGTGTATATGTATATATATATATATATATATATATATATATATATACATATATATATATATATATATATATATATATATATGCATGCTACTGTACGTCTGTATACATACATGTATGTACGTATACATACATACTTACATTTAAGTAAGTGCCGTATTAAGAGTGAGAAATGAAATTTCGTTTTCATTTTATTTCAAATTATCGTTTTCGGTATGCCTGACTGACTTAACTCACTCGATATGCAAATTAAGCTGCTCAGCCGTTAATTTTCATAAGGAAAGTATATACTTTTGAACGTTCAACTATCTGGCAGAAGGATGTACGGTGCTGATGATAGCTAACAAGCTTGAAACTAGTACATCGTTCCTGTGTCAGTGTTGCACAAAAATGTGACGTGGTTGCTTAACACCGTACGGCATAAATTCATGCTGTTCAGTTTGTTTACAAACGAACAAAGCGGCGTTATAATAGGCGTCCGTTAAACTGATACGTGCATATATGTATGTGTACCTGTATGTATATATGTATATATATATATATATATATATATATATATATATATGCATGCTACTGTACGTCTGTATACATATATGTATGTACGTATACATACATACTTACATTTAAGTAAGTGCCGTATTAAGAGTGAGAAATGAAATTTCGTTTTCATTTTATTTCAAATTATCGTTTTCGGTATGCCTGACTGACTTAACTCACTCGATATGCAAATTACGCTGCTCAGCCGTTAATTTTCATAAGGAAAGTATATACTTTCGAACGTTCAACTATCTGGCAGAAGGATATACGGTGCTGATGATAGCTAACAAGCTTGAAACTAGTACATCGTTCCTGTGTCAGTGTTGAACATAAAGGTGACGTGGTTGCCTTAACACCGTACGGCATAAATTCAGGCTGTTCAGTTTGTTTATAAACGAACAAAGCGGCGTTATAATAAGCGTCCACTAAACTGATACGTGCATATATGTATGTGTACCTGTATGTATATATATGTATATATATACATATATATATATATATATATATATACATATATATATATATATATATATATATATATATATATATATATATATATATATACATATATATATATATATATATATATATATATATATATATATATATATATATATATATATATATATATGCATGCTACTGTACGTCTGTATACATATATGTATGTACGTATACATACATACTTACATTTAAGTAAGTGCCGTACTAAGAGTGAGAAATGAAATTTCGTTTTCATTTTATTTCAACTTATCGTTTTCGGTATGCCTGACCGACTTAACTCACTCGATATGCAAATTAGGCTGCTCAGCCGTTAAGTTTCATAAGGAAAGTATATACTTTCGAACGTTCAACTATCTGGCAGAAGGGTATACGGTGCTGATGATAGCTAACAAGCTTGAAACTAGTACATCGTTCCTGTGTCAGTGTTGACCAAAAAGGTGACGTGGATGCCTTAACACCGTACGGCATAAATTCAGGCTGTTCAGTTTGTTTACAAACGAACAAAGCGGCGTTATAATAATCGTCCGCTAAACTGATACGTGCATATATGTATGTGTACCTGTATGTATAAATGTATATATATATATATATATATATATATATATATATATATATATATATATATATATATATATGCATGCTACTGTACGTCTGTATACATATATGTATGTACGTATACATACATACTTACATTTAAATAAGTGCCGTATTAAGAGTGAGAAATGAAATATCGTTTTCATTTTATTTCAACTTATCGTTTTCGGTATGCCTGACCGACATAACTCACTCGATATGCAAATTAGGCTGCTCAGCCGTTAATTTTCATATGGAAAGTATATACTTTCGAACGTTCAACTATCTGGCAGAAGGATATACGGTGCTGATGATAGCTAACAAGCTTGAAACTAGTACATCGTTCCTGTGTCAGTGTTGAATAAAAATGTGACGTGGTTGCCTTAACACCGTACAGCATAAATTCAGGCTGTTCAGTTTGTTTACAAACGAACAAAGCGGCGTTATAATAAGCGTCCGCTAAACTGATACGTGCATATATGTATGTGTACCTGTATGTGTATATGTATATATATATATATATATATATATATATATATATACATATATATATATATATATATATATATATATATATGCATGCTACTGTACGTCTGTATACATACATGTATGTACGTATACATACATACTTACATTTAAGTAAGTGCCGTATTAAGAGTGAGAAATGAAATTTCGTTTTCATTTTATTTCAAATTATCGTTTTCGGTATGCCTGACTGACTTAACTCACTCGATATGCAAATTAAGCTGCTCAGCCGTTAATTTTCATAAGGAAAGTATATACTTTTGAACGTTCAACTATCTGGCAGAAGGATGTACGGTGCTGATGATAGCTAACAAGCTTGAAACTAGTACATCGTTCCTGTGTCAGTGTTGCACAAAAATGTGACGTGGTTGCTTAACACCGTACGGCATAAATTCATGCTGTTCAGTTTGTTTACAAACGAACAAAGCGGCGTTATAATAGGCGTCCGTTAAACTGATACGTGCATATATGTATGTGTACCTGTATGTATATATGTATATATATATATATATATATATATATATATATATATGCATGCTACTGTACGTCTGTATACATATATGTATGTACGTATACATACATACTTACATTTAAGTAAGTGCCGTATTAAGAGTGAGAAATGAAATTTCGTTTTCATTTTATTTCAAATTATCGTTTTCGGTATGCCTGACTGACTTAACTCACTCGATATGCAAATTACGCTGCTCAGCCGTTAATTTTCATAAGGAAAGTATATACTTTCGAACGTTCAACTATCTGGCAGAAGGATATACGGTGCTGATGATAGCTAACAAGCTTGAAACTAGTACATCGTTCCTGTGTCAGTGTTGAACATAAAGGTGACGTGGTTGCCTTAACACCGTACGGCATAAATTCAGGCTGTTCAGTTTGTTTATAAACGAACAAAGCGGCGTTATAATAAGCGTCCACTAAACTGATACGTGCATATATGTATGTGTACCTGTATGTATATATATGTATATATATACATATATATATATATATATATATATACATATATATATATATATATATATATATATATATATATATATATATATACATATATATATATATATATATATATATATATATATATATATATATATATATATATATATATATATATATATATGCATGCTACTGTACGTCTGTATACATATATGTATGTACGTATACATACATACTTACATTTAAGTAAGTGCCGTACTAAGAGTGAGAAATGAAATTTCGTTTTCATTTTATTTCAACTTATCGTTTTCGGTATGCCTGACCGACTTAACTCGATCGATATGTAAATTAGGCTGCTCAGCCGTTAATTTTCATAAGGAAAGTATATACTTTCGAACGTTCAACTATCTGGCAGAAGGGTATACGGTGCTGATGATAGCTAACAAGCTTGAAACTAGTACATCGTTCCTGTGTCTGTGTTGAACAAAAGGGTGACGTGGTTGTCTTAACACCGTACGGCATAAATTCAGGCTGTTCAGTTTGTTTACAAACGAACAAAGCTGCGTTATAATAAGCGTCCGCTGAACTGATACGTGCATATATGTATGTGTACCTGTATGTATATATGTATGTATATATATATATATATATATATATATATATATATATATATATATATATATATATATATATATATATATATATATATATATATATATATACATATATATATATATATATATATATATATATATACATATATATATATATATATATATATATATATATATATATATATATATATATATATATATATGTATATATATATATATATATATATGCATGCTACTGTACGTCTGTATGTCTGTATACATATATGTATGTACGTATACATACATACTTACATTTAAGTCAGTGCCGTACTAAGTGTGAGAAATGAAATTTCGTTTTCATTTTATTTCAACTTATCGTTTTCGGTATGCCTGACCGACTTAACTCACTCGGTATGCAAATTAGGCTGATTAGCCGTTAATTTTCATAAGGAAAGTATATACTTTCGAACGTTCAACTATCTGGCAGAAGGGTATACGGTGCTAATGATAGCTAACAAGCTTGAAACTAGTACATCGTTCCTGTGTCAGTGTTGAACAAAAAGGTGACGTGGTTGCCTTAACACCGTACGGCATAAATTCAGGCTGTTCAGTTTGTTTACAAACGAACAAAGCGGCGTTATAATAAGCGTCCGCTAAACTGATACGTGTATGTATGTATGTGTACCTGTATGTATATATATATATATATATATATATATATATATATATGCATGCTACTGTACGTCTGTATACATATATGTATGTACGTATAATACATACTTACATTTAAGTAAGTGCCGTACTAAGAGTGAGAAATGAAATTTCGTTTTCATTTTATTTCAACTTATCGTTTTCGGTATGCCTGACCGACTTAACTCACTCGATATGCAAATTAGGCTACTCAGCCGTTAATTTTCATAAGGAAAGTATATACTTTCGAACGTTCAACTATCTGGCACAAGGATATACGGTGCTGATGATAGCTAAAAAGCTTGAAACTAGTACATCATTCCTGTGTCAGTGTTGAACAAAAAGTTGACGTGGTTGCCTTAACACCGTACGGCATAAATTCAGGCTGTTCAGTTTGTTTACAAACGAACAAAGCGGCGTTATAATATGCGTTCACTAAACTGATACGTGCATAAATTTATGTGTACCTGTATGTATATATGTATATATATATATATATATATATATATATATATATGCATGCTACTGTACGTCTGTATACATATATGTATGTACGTATACATACATACTTACATTTAAGTAAGTGCCGTACTAAGTGTGAGAAATGTAATTCCGTTTTCATTTTATTTCAACTTATCGTTTTCGGTATGCCTGACCGACTTAACTCACTCGATATGCAAATTAGACTACTCAGCCGTTAATTTTCATAAGGAAAGTATATACTTTCGAACGTTCAACTATCTGGCAGAAGGGTATACGGTGCTAATGATAGCTAACAAGCTTGAAGCTAGTACATCGTTCCTGTGTCAGTGTTGAACAAAAAGGTGACGTGGTTGCCTTAACACCGTACGGCATAAATTCAGGCTGTTCAGTTTGTTTACAAACGAACAAAGCGGCGTTATAATAGGCGTCCGTTAAACTGATACGTGCATATATGTATGTGTACCTGTATGTATATATGTATATATATATATATATATATATGCATGCTACTGTACGTCTGTATACATATATGTATGTACGTATACATACATACTTACATTTAAGTAAGTGCCGTATTAAGAGTGAGAAATGAAATTTCGTTTTCATTTTATTTCAACTTATCGTTTTCGGTATGCCTGACCGACTTAACTCACTCGATCTGCAAATTAGGCTGCTCAGCCGTTAATTTTCATAAGGAAAGTATATACTTTCTAACGTTGAACTATCTTGCAGAAGGGTATACGGTGCCGATGATAGCTAACAAGCTTGAAACTAGTACATCGTGCCTGTGTCAGTGTTGAACAAAAAGGTGACGTGGTTGCCTTAACACCGTACGGCATAAATTCAGGCTGCTCAGTTTGTTTACAAACGAACAAAGCGTCGTTGTAATAAGCGTCCGCTAAACTGATACGTGCATATATGTATGTGTACCTGTATGTATATATATATATATATGCATGCTACTCTACGTTTGTATACATATATGTATGTACGTATACATACATACTTACATTTAAGTAAGTGCCGTACTAAGAGTAAGAAATGAAATTTCGTTTTCATTTTATTTCAACTTATCGTTTTCGGTATGCCTAACCGATTTAACTCACTCGATATGCAAATTAGGCTGCTCAGCCGTTAATTTTCATAAGGAAAGTATATACTTTCGAACGTTCAACTATCTGGCAGAAGGGTATACGGTGCTGATGATAGCTAACAAGCTTGAAACTAGTACATCGTTCCTGTGTCAGTGTTGAACAAAAAGGTGACGTGGTTGCCTTAACACCGTACGGCACAAATTCAGGCTGTTCAGTTTGTTTACAAACGAACAAAGCGGCGTTATAATAAGCGTCCGCTAAACTGATACGTGCATATATGTATGTGTACCTGTATGTATATTTATATAAATATATATATATATATATATATATAAATATATATATATATATATATATATATATATATATATATATATATATATATATATATATATATATATATATATATATATATATATATATATATATGCATGCTACTCTACGTCTGTATACATATATGTATGTACGTATACATACATACTTACATTTAAGTAAGTGCCGTACTAAGAGTGAGAAATGAAATTTTGTTTTCATTTTATTTCAACTTATCGTTTTCGGTATGCCTGACCGACTTAACTCACTCCATATGCAAATTAGGCTGCTCAGCCGTTAATTTTCATAAGGAAAGTATATACTTTCGAACGTTCAACTATCTGGCACAAGGATATACGGTGCTGATGATAGCTAAAAAGCTTGAAACTAGTACTTCATTCCTGTGTCAGTTTCGAACAAAAAGGTGACGTGGTTGCCTTAACACCATACGGCATAAATTCAGGCTGTTCAGTTTGTTTACAAACGAACAAAGCGGCGTTATAATAAGCGTCCGCTAAACTGATACGTGTATGTATGTATGTGTACCTGTATATATATATATATATATATATATATATATATGCATGCTACTGTACGTCTGTATACATATATGTATGTACGTATACATACATACTTACATTTAAGTAAGTGCCGTACTAAGAGTGAGGAATGAAATTTCGTTTTCATTTTATTTCAACTTATCGTTTTCGGTATGCCTGACCGACTTAACTCACTCGATATGCAAATGAGGCTGCTCAGCCGTTAATTTTCATAAGGAAAGTATATACTTTCGAACGTTCAACTATCTGGCACAAGGATATACGGTGCTGATGATAGCTAAAAAGCTTGAAACTAGTACATCGTTCCTGTGTCAGTGTTGAACAAAAAGGTGACGTGGTTGCCTTAACACCGTACGGCATAAATTCAGGCTGTTCAGTTTGTTTACAAACGAACAAAGCGGCGTTATAATAAGCGTCCGCTAAACTGATACGTGCATATATGCATGTGTACCTGTATGTATATATATATATATATATATATATATATATATATATATATATATATATATATGCATGCTACTGTACGTCTGTATACATATATGTATGTACGTATACATACATACTTATATTTAAGTAGGTGCCGTACTAAGAGTGAGAAATGAAATTTCGTTTTCATTTTATTTCAACTTATCGTTTTCGGTATGCCTGACCGACTTAACTCACTCGATATGCAAATTAGGCTGCTCAGCCGTTAATTTTCATAAGGAAAGTATATACTTTCGAACGTTCAACTATCTGGCACAAGGATATACGGTGCTGATGATAGCTAAAAAGCTTGAAACTAGTACATCATTCCTGTGTCAGTGTTGAACAAAAAGGTGACGTGGTTGCCTTAACACCGTACGACATAAATTCAGGCTGTTCAGTTTGTTTACAAACGAACAAAGCGGCGTTATAATAAGCGTCCGCTAAACTGATACTTGTATGTATGTATGTGTACCTGTATGTATATATGTATATATATATATATATATATATATATATATATATATATATATATATATATATATATATATATATATATATATATATATATATATATATATATATATATATATGCATGCTACTGTACGTCTGTATACATATATGTATGTACGTATACATACATACTTACATTTAAGTAAGTGCCGTACTAAGAGTGAGGATTGAAATTTCGTTTTCATTTTATTTCAACTTATCGTTTTCGGTATGCCTGACCGACTTAACTCACTCGATATGCAAATTAGGCTGCTCAGCCGTTAATTTTCATAAGGAAAGTATATACTTTCTAACGTTCAACTACCTTGCAGAAGGGTATACGGTGCCGATGATAGCTAACAAGCTTGAAACTAGTACATCGTTCCTGTGTCAGTGTTGAACAAAAAGGTGACGTGGTTGCCTTAACACCGTACGGCATAAATTCATGCTGTTCAGTTTGTTTACAAACGAACAAAGCGGCGTTATAATAAGCGTCCGCTAAACTGATACGTGCATATATGTATGTGTACCTGTATGTATATATATATATATATATATATATATATGCATGCTACTGTACGTCTGTATACATATATGTATGTACGTATACATACATACTTATATTTAAGTAAGTGCCGTACTAAGAGTGAGAAATGAAATTTCGTTTTCATTTTATTTCAACTTATCGTTTTCGGTATGCCTGACCGACTTAACTCACTCGATATGCAAATTAGGCTGCTCAGCCGTTAATTTTCATAAGGAAAGTATATACTTTCGAACGTTCAACTATCTGGCACAAGGATATACGGTGCTGATGATAGCTAAAAAGCTTGAAACTAGTAGTTCATTCCTGTGTCAGTTTCGAACAAAAAGGTGACGTGGTTGCCTTAACACCATACGGCATAAATTCAGGCTGCTCAGTTTGTTTACAAACGAACAAAGCGGCGTTATAATAAGCGTCCGCTAAACTGATACGTGTATGTATGTATGTGTACCTGTATATATATATATATATATATATATATATATATATATATATATATATATATATATGCATGCTACTGTACGTCTGTATACATATATGTATGTACGTATACATACATACTTACATTTAAGTAAGTGCCGTACTAAGAGTGAGGAATGAAATTTCGTTTTCATTTTATTTCAACTTATCGTTTTCGGTATGCCTGACCGACTTAACTCACTCGATATGCAAATGAGGCTGCTCAGCCGTTAATTTTCATAAGGAAAGTATATACTTTCGAACGTTCAACTATCTGGCACAAGGATATACGGTGCTGATGATAGCTAAAAAGCTTGAAACTAGTACATCGTTCCTGTGTCAGTGTTGAACAAAAAGGTGACGTGGTTGCCTTAACACCGTACGGCATAAATTCAGGCTGTTCAGTTTGTTTACAAACGAACAAAGCGGCGTTATAATAAGCGTCCGCTAAACTGATACGTGCATATATGCATGTGTACCTGTATGTATATATATATATATATATATATATATATATATATATATATATATATATATATATATATATATATGCATGCTACTGTACGTCTGTATACATATATGTATGTACGTATACATACATACTTATATTTAAGTAGGTGCCGTACTAAGAGTGAGAAATGAAATTTCGTTTTCATTTTATTTCAACTTATCGTTTTCGGTATGCCTGACCGACTTAACTCACTCGATATGCAAATTAGGCTGCTCAGCCGTAAATTTTCATAAGGAAAGTATATACTTTCGAACGTTCAACTATCTGGCACAAGGATATACGGTGCTGATGATAGCTAAAAAGCTTGAAACTAGTACATCATTCCTGTGTCAGTGTTGAACAAAAAGGTGACGTGGTTGCCTTAACACCGTACGGCATAAATTCATGCTGTTCAGTTTGTTTACAAACGAACAAAGCGGCGTTATAATAAGCATCCGCTAAACTGATACGTGCATATATGTATGTGTACCTGTATGTATATATATATATATATATATATATGCATGCTACTGTACGTCTGTATACATATATGTATGTACGTATACATACATACTTACATTTAAGTAAGTGCCGTACTAAGAGTGAGGAATGAAATTTCGTTTTCATTTTATTTCAACTTATCGTTTTCGGTATGCCTGACCGACTTAACTCACTCGATATGCAAATTAGGCTGCTCAGCCGTTAATTTTCATAAGGAAAGTATATACTTTCGAACGTTCAACTATCTGGCACAAGGATATACGGTGCTGATAATAGCTAAAAAGCTTGAAACTAGTACATAATCCCTGTGTCAGTGTTGAACAAAAAGTTGACGTGTTTGCCTTAACACCGTACGGCATAAATTCAGGCTGTTCAGTTTGTTTACAAACGAACAAAGCGGCGTTATAATAAGCGTCCGCTAAACTGATACGTGCATATATGCATGTGTACCTGTATGTATATATATATATATATATATATATATATATATATATATATATATATATATGCATGCTACTGTACGTCTGTATACATATATGTATGTACGTATACATACACACTTATATTTAAGTAAGTGCCGTACTAAGAGTGAGAAATGAAATTTCGTTTTCATTTTATTTCAACTTATCGTTTTCGGTATGCCTGACCGACTTAACTCACTCGATATGCAAATTAGGCTGCTCAGCCGTTAATTTTCATAAGGAAAGTATATACTTTCGAACGTTCAACTATCTGGCACAAGGATATACGGTGCTGATGATAGCTAAAAAGCTTGAAACTAGTACATCATTCCTGTGTCAGTGTTGAACAAAAAGGTGACGTGGTTGCCTTAACACCGTACGACATAAATTCAGGCTGTTCAGTTTGTTTACAAACGAACAAAGCGGCGTTATAATAAGCGTCCGCTAAACTGATACTTGTATGTATGTATGTGTACCTGTATGTATATATGTATATATATATATATATATATATATATATATGCATGCTACTGTACGTCTGTATACATATATGTATGTACGTATACATACATACTTACATTTAAGTAAGTGCCGTACTAGGAGTGAGGAATGAAATTTCGTTTTCATTTTATTTCAACTTATCGTTTTCGGTATGCCTGACCGACTTAACTCACTCGATATGCAAATTAGGCTGCTCAGCCGTTAATTTTCATAAGGAAAGTATATACTTTCTAACGTTCAACTATCTTGCAGAAGGGTATACGGTGCTGATGATAGCTAACGAGCTTGAAACTAGTACATCGTTCCTGTGTCAGTGTTGAACAAAAAGGTGACGTGGTTGCCTTAACACCGTACGGCATAAATTCAGGCTGTTCAGTTTGTTTACAAACGAACAAAGCGGCGTTATAATAAGCGTCCGCTAAACTGATACGTGCATATATGTATGTGTACCTGTATGTATATATATATATATATATATATATATATATATATATATATATATATATATATATATATATATATATATATATATATGCATGCTACTGTACGTCTGTATACATATATGTATGTACGTATACTTACAATTAAGTCAGTGCCGTACTAAGTGTGAGAAATGAAATTTCGTTTTCATTTTATTTCAAATTATCGTTTTCGGAATGCCTAAACGACTTAACTCACTCGGTATGCAAATTAGGCTGCTCAGCCGTTAATTTTCATAAGGAAAGTATATACTTTCGAACGTTCAACTATCTGGCAGAAGGATATACGGTGCTGATGATAGCTAACAAGCTTGAAACTAGTACATCGTTCCTGTGTCAGTGTTGAACAAAAATGTGACGTGGTTGCCTTAACACCGTACGGCATAAATTCAGGCTGTTCAGTTTGTTTACAAACGAACAAAGCGGCGTTATAATAAGCGTGCGCTAAACTGATAATTGCATATATGTATGTGTACCTGTATGTGTATATGTATATATATATATATATATATATATATATATATATATATATATATATATATATATATATATATATATATATATATATATATATATATATATATATACATATATATATATATATATATATATATATATATATACATATATATATATATATATATATATATATATATATATATATATATATATATATATATATATATACATGCTACTGTATGTCTGTATACATACATGTATGTACGTATACATACATACTTACATTCAAGTAAGTGCCGTACTAAGAGTGAGAAATGAAATTTCGTTTTCATTTTATTTCAACTTATCGTTTTCGGTATGCTTGACCGATTTAACTCATTCGATATGCAAATTAGGCTGCTCAGCCGTTAATTTTCATAAGGAAAGTATATACTTTCGAACGTTCAACTATCTGGCAGAAGGATATACGGTGCTGATGATAGCTAACAAGCTTGAAACTAGTACATCGTTCCTGTGTCAGTGTTGAACAAAAATGTGACGTGGTTGCCTTAACACCGTACGGCATAAATTCAGGCTGTTCAGTTTGTTTACAAACGAACAAAGCGGCGTTATAATAAGCGTCCGCTAAACTGATACGTGCATATATGTATGTGTACCTGTATGTATATATGTATATATATATATATATATATATGCATGCTACTGTACGTCTGTATACATATATGTATGTACGTATACATACATACTTACATTTAAGTAAGTGCCGTATTAAGAGTGAGAAATGAAATTTCGTTTTCATTTTATTTCAACTTATCGTTTTCGGTATTCCTGACCGTCTTAACTCACTCGATATGCAAATTAGGCTGCTCAGCCGTTAATTTTCATAAGGAAAGTATATACTTTCGAACGTTCAACTATCTGGCAGAAGGATATAAAGTGCTGATGATAGCTAACAAGCTTGAAACTAGTACATCATTCCTGTGTCAGTGTTGAACAAAAAGGTGACGTGGTTGCCTTAACACCGTACGGCATAAATTCAGCCTGTTCAGTTTGTTTACAAACGAACAAAGCGGCGTTAAAATAAGCGTCCGCTAAACAGATATGTGCATATATGTATGTGTACCTGTATGTATATATGTATATATATATATATATATATATATATATATATATATATATATATATATATATATATATATATATGCATGCTACTGTACGTCTGTATACATATATGTATGTACGTATACGTACATACTTACATTTAAGTAAGTGCCGTATTAAGAGTGTGAAATGAAATTTCGTTTTCATTTTATTTCAACTTATCATTTTCGGTATGACTGACCGATTTAACTCACTCGATATGCAAATTAGGCTGCTCAGCCGTTAAGTTTCATAAGGAAAGTATATACTTTCGAACGTTCAACTATCTGGCAGAAGGATATACGGTGCTGATGATAGCTAACAAGCTTGAAACTAGTACATCGTTCCTGTGTCAGTGTTGAACAAAAATGTGACTTGGTTGCCTTAAAACCGTACGGCATAAATTCAGGCTGTTCAGTTTGTTTACAAACGAACAAAACGGCGTTATAATAATCGTCCGCTAAACAGATATGTGCATATATGTATGTGTACGCGTATGTATATATACATATATATATATATATATATATATATATATATATATATATATATATATGTGTATATATATATATATATATATATATATATATATAAATATATATATATATATATATGCATGCTACTGTACGTCTGTATACATATATATATGTACGTATACATACTTACTTACATTTAAGTAAGTGCCGTATTAAGAGTGAGAAATGAAACTTCGTTTTCATTTTATATCAACTTATCGTTTTCGGTATGCATGACCGACTTAACTCACTCGATATGCAAATTAGGCTGCTCAGCCGTTAATTTTCATAAGGAAAGTATATACTTTCGAACGTTAAACTATCTGGCAGAAGGATATACGGTGCTGATGATAGCTAACAAGCTTGAAACTAGTACATCGTTCCTGTGTCAGTGTTGAACAAAAATATGACGTGGTTGCCTTAACACCGTACGGCATAAATTCATGCTGTTCAGTTTGTTTACAAACGAACAAAGCGGCGTTATAATAGGCGTCCGCTAAACTAATACGTGCATATATGTATGTGTACCTGTATGTATATATATATATATATATATATATATATATATATATATATATATATATATATATATATATATATATATATATATATTTATGCATGCTACTGTACGTCTGTATACATATATGTATGTACGTATACATACATACTTACATTTAAGTAAGTGCCGTAGTAAGAGTGAGAAATGAAATTTCGTTTTCATTTTATTTCAACTTATCGTTTTCGGTATGCCTGACCGACTTAACTCACTCGATATGCAAATTAGGCTGCTCAGCCGTTAATTTTCATAAGGAAAGCATATACTTTCGAACGTTCAACTATCTGGCAGTAGGATATACGGTGCTGATGATAGCTAACAAGCTTGAAACTAGTACATCGTTCCTGTGTCAGTGTTGAACAAAAATGTGACTTGGTTGCCTTAAAACCGTACGGCATAAATTCAGGCTGTTCAGTTTGTTTACAAACGAACAAAGCGGCGTTATAATAAGCGTCCGCTAAACTGATACGTGCATATATGTATGTGTACCTGTATGTATATATGTATATATATATGCATGCTACTGTACGTCTGTATACATATATGTATGTACTTATACATACATACTTACATTTAAGTACGTGCCGTATTAAGAGTGAGAAATGAAATTTCGTTTTCATTTTATTTCAACTTATCGTTTTCGGTATCCCTGACCGACTTAACTCACTCGATATGCAAATTAGGCTGCTCAGCCGTTAATTTTCACAAGGAAAGTATATACTTTCGAACGTTCAACTATCTGGCAGAAGGATATACGGTGCTGATGATAGCTAACAAGCTTGAAACTAGTACATCGTTCCTGTGTCAGTGTTAAAAAAAAAGGTGACGTGGTTGCATTAACACCGTACGGCATAAATTCAGGCTGTTCAGTTTGTTTATAAACGAACAAAGCGGCGTTATAATAAGCGTCCACTAAACTGATACGTGCATATATGTATGTGTACCTGTATGTATATATATATATATATATATATATATATATATATATATATATATATATATACATACATGTAAATTTATATTTAAAATTGTTGGGTTACAACTATTAAATATTTATAACTGATATAAAAGCACTCGACAAATACTTGGAGTATATTTACAATATTAAATAAATGGAAAACTATATTTATAAAACCATATTTATTTCATTATATATATTTCGGGGATATCATATTAACAATATGCTATGCCTTCATCAGACAAAATACAATATAAACAGTTTTATAGATAAATATATTCGACATACCGTAATAAACATCAACTTCATTTGAAGAGGTTCACTCTGCTAGAGTGAACCTCTTCAAATGAAGTTGATGTTTATTACGGTATGTCGAATATATTTATCTATAAAACTGTTTATATTGTATTTTGTCTGATGAAGGCATAGCATATTGTTAATATGATATCCCCGAAATATATATATATATATATATATATATATATATATATATATATAATTATTAAAATAACAGATTAAAGTTTAAGCAAAGAATCGCTGCTTTCACCCTTAACGGGATCTTAGGTTTTGCTTATGCTTGTGTACGTACGTATCTGTTTGCGTGTATGTATTTATTTGTTCCTATTACTTCTGTATTGTATTTATTTACTTTGATCTTAACTCTGTAGCGGAGATTCATTTGGTCTCCTAGTTAGAATTTTAGTCTACGATTTCTGCTATACCATTTACGTGGTTTTGTCTTTGCGTGCTATTGTTCTCCACGCTCCACATATAATTTATTATCTTCGTTTTTTCGTTCATTGCCAGAGAACTTCTCTATGCACCACCAAAGAGAACATTAGTCTACGACCTCTTTTATACCATAAACGAGGTTTTGTCTTTGCGCGTAATTGTTTTTCTACGCTCCTATTAATGACATATTATATTCGTTTTTTCCCGTTCTTTGCCAGCGAACGTTACCACGAACCAAAGTATCGTCTTCCTGTCTTCCTCCGGTTGCAACGTTTTTTGAAATATCCAGTTCTCCGTTTACAGATTGACTTTGTTATTTTCAGAAGATCCCGTTAAGGGTGAAAGCAGCGATTCTTTGCTTAAACTTTAATCTGTTATTTTAATAAATATATGCTCTACGGTTCTTATATATTTGATATATATTTTCCTTATAGAGCCCTCTTTGGATTTTAGTCTTCAATTTTATTATTATTACTATATATATATATATATATATATATGCAGGCTACAGTACGTCTGTATACATATATGTATGTACGTATACATACATACTTACATTTAAGTAAGTGCCGTACTAAGAGTGAGAAATGAAATTTCGTTTTCATTTTATTTCAACTTATCGTTTTCAGTATGCCTGACCGACTTAACTCACTCGATATGAAAATTAGGCTGCTCAGCCGTTAAGTTTCATAAGGAAAGTATATACTTTCGAACGTTCAACTATCTGGCAGAAGGGTATACGGTGCTGATGATAGCTAACAAGCTTGAAACTAGTACTTCGTTCCTGTGTCAGTGTTGAACAAAAAGGTGACGTGCATGCCTTAACACCTTACGGCATAAATTCAGGCTGTTCAGTTTGTTTACAAACGAACAAAGCGGCGTTATAATGAGCGTCCGCTAAACTGATGTGTGCATATATGTATGGGTACCTGTATGTATATATGTGTATATATATATATATATATATATATATATATATATATATATATATATATATATATATATATATGCATGCTACTGTACGTCTGTATACATATATGTATGTACGTATACATACATACTTACATTTAAGTAAGTGCCGTATTAAGAGTGAGAAATGAAATTTCGTTTTCATTTTATTTCAACTTATCGTTTTCGGTATGCCTGATCGACTTAACTCACTCGATAAGCAAATTAGGGTGCTCAGCCGTTAAGTTTCATAAGGAAAGTATATACTTTATAACGTTCAACTATCTGGCACAAGGGTATACGGTGCTGATGATAGCTAACAAGCTTGAAACTAGTACATCGATCCTGTGTCAGTATTGAACAAAAAGGTGACGTGGTTGCCTTAACACCGTACGGCATAAATTCAGGCTGTTCAGTTTGTTTACAAACGAACAAAGCGGCGTTATAATAAGCGTCCGCTAAACTGATACGTGCATATATGTATGTGTACCTGTATGTGTATATGTATATATATATATATATATATATATATGCATGCTACTGTACGTCTGTATACATACATGTATGTACGTATACATACATACTTACATTTAAGTAAGTGCCGTATTAAGAGTGAGAAATGAAATTTCGTTTTCATTTTATTTCAAATTATCTTTTTCTGTATGCCTGACCGACTTAACTCAATCGATATGCAAATTAAGCTGCTCAGCCGTTAATTTTCATAAGGAAAGTATATACTTTCGAACGTTCAACTATCTGGCAGAAGGATGTACGGTGCTGATGATAGCTAACAAGCTTGACACTAGTACATCGTTCCTGTGTCAGTGTTGAACAAAAATGTGACGTGGTTGCCTTAACACCGTACGGCATAAATTCAGGCTGTTCAGTTTGTTTACAAACGAACAAAGCGGCGTTATAATAGGCGTCCGCTAAACTGATACGTGCATATATGTATGTGTACCTGTATGTATATATGTATATATATATATATATATATATATATATGCATGCTACTGTACGTCTGTATACATATATGTATGTACGTATACATACATACTTACATTTAAGTAAGTGCCGTATTGAGAGTGAGAAATGAAATTTCGTTTTCATTTTATTTCAACTTATCGTTTTCGGTATGCCTGACCGACTTAACTCACTCGATATGCAAATTAGGCTGCTCTGCCGTTAAGTTTCATAAGGAAAGAATATACTTTCGAACGTTCAACTATCTGGCAGAAGGATATACGGTGCTGATGATAGCTAACAAGCTTGAAACTAGTACATCGTTCCTGTGTCAGTGTTGAACAAAAATGTGACGTGGTTGCCTTAACACCGTACGGCATAAATTCAGGCTGTTCAGTTTGTTTACAAACGAACAAAGCGGCGTTATAATAAGCTTCCGCTAAACTGATACGTGCATATATGTATGTGTACCTGTATGTATATATGTATATATATATATATATATATATATATATATATATATATATATATATATATATATATATATATATATATATATATATATATATATGCATGCTACTCTACGTCTGTATACATATATGTATGTACGTATATATACATACTTACATTTAAGTAAGTGCCGTATTAAGAGTGAGAAATGAAATTTCATTTTCATTTTATTGCAAATTATCTTTTTCGGTATGCCTGACCGACTTAACTCAATCGATATGCAAATTAGGCTCCTCAGCCGTTAATTTTCATAAGGAAAGTATATACTTTCGAACGTTCAACTATCTGGCAGAAGGATATACGGTGCTGATGATAGCTAACAAGCTTGACACTAGTACATCGTTCCTGTGTCAGTGTTGAACAAAAATGTGACGTGGTTGCCTTAACACCGTACGGCATAAATTCAGGCTGTTCAGTTTGTTTACAAACGAACAAAGCGGCGTTATAATAGGCGTCCGCTAAACTGATACGTGCATATATGTATGTGTACCTGTAAGTATATATGTATATATATATATATATATATATATATATATATATATATATATATATATATATATATATATATATATATATATATATATATATATATGCATGCTACTGTACGTCTGTATACATATATGTATGTACGTATACATACATACTTACATTTAAGTATTGAGAGTGAGAAATGAAATTTCGTTTTCATTTTATTTCAACTTATCGTTTTCGGTATGCCTGACCGACTTAACTCACTCGATATGCAAATTAGGCTGCTCAGCCGTTAAGTTTCATAAGGAAAGAATATACTTTCGAACGTTCAACTATCTGGCAGAAGGATATACGGTGCTGATGATAGCTAACAAGCTTGAAACTAGTACATCGTTCCTGTGTCAGTGTTGAACAAAAATATGACGTGGTTGCCTTAACACCGTACGGCATAAATTCAGGCTGTTCAGTTTGTTTACAAACGAACAAAGCGGCGTTATAATAAGCGTCCGCTAAACTGATACGTGCATATATGTATGTGTACCTGTATGTATATATGTATATATATATATATATATATATATATATATATATATATATATATACATATATATATATATATATATATATATATATATATATATATATATATATATATATATATATATATATATATATATATATATATATATATGCATGCTACTGTACGTCTGTATACATATATGTATGTACGTATACATACATACTTACATTTAAGTAAGTGCCGTACTAAGCGTGAGAAATGAAATTTCGTTTTCATTTTATTTCAACTTATCGTTTTCGGTATGCTTGACCGATTTATCTCACTCGATATGCAAATTAGGCTCCTCAGCCGTTAATTTTCATAAGGAAAGTATATACTTTCGAACGTTCAACTATCTGGCAGAAGGATATACGGTGCTGATGATAGCTAACAAGCTTGAAACTAGTACATCGTTCCTGTGTCAGTGTTGAACAAAAATGTGACGTGGTTGCCTTAACACCGTACGGCATAAAATCATGCCGTTCAGTTTGTTTACAAACGAACAAAGCGGAGTTATAATAGGCGTCCGCTAAACTGATACGTGCATATATGTATGTGTACCTGTATGTGTACCTGTATGTATATATATATATATATATATATATATATATATATATATATATATATATATATATATATATATATATATATATATATATATATATATATATATATATATATGCATGCTACTGTACGTCTGTATACATATATGTATGTACGTATACATACATACTTACATTTAAGTAAGTGCCGTACTAAGCGTGAGAAATGAAATTTCGTTTTCATTTTATTGCAACTTATCGTTTTCGGTATGCCTGACCGACTTAACTCACTCGATATGCAAATTAGGCTGCTCAGCCGTTAATTTTCATAAGGAAAGTATATACTTTCGAACGTTCAACTATCTGGCACAAGGGTATACGGTGCTAATGATAGCTAACAAGCTTGAAACTAGTACATCGTTCCTGTGTCAGTGTTGAACAAAAAGGTGACGTGGTTGCCTTAACACCGTACGGCACAAATTCAGGCTGTTCAGTTTGTTTACAAACGAACAAAGCGGCGTTATAATAAGCGTCCGCTAAACTGATACGTGCATATATGTATGTGTACCTGTATGTATATTTATATATATATATATATATATATATATATATATATATGCATGCTACTGTACGTCTGTATACATATATGTATGTACGTATACATACATACTTACATTTAAGTAAGTGCCGTACTAAGAGTGAGAAATGAAATTTCGTTTTCATTTTATTTCAACTTATCGTTTTCGGTATGCCTGACCGATTTAACTCACTCGATATGCAAATTAGGCTGCTCAGCCGTTAATTTTCATAATGGAAGTATATATATTTTCGAAAGTTCAACTATCTGGCAGAAGGATATACGGTGCTGATGATAGCTAACAAGCTTGAAACTAGTACATCGTTCCTGTGTCAGTGTTGAACAAAAATGTGACGTGGTTCCCTTAACACCGTACGGCATAAATTCAGGCTGTTCAGTTTGTTTACAAACGAACAGAGCGGCGTTATAATAGGCGTCCGCTAAACTGATACGTGCATATATGTATGTGTACCTGTATGTATATATATATATATATATATATGCATGCTACTGTACGTCTGTATACATATATGTATGTACGTATACATACATACTTACATTTAAGTAAGTGCCGTATTAAGAGTGAGAAATGAAATTTCGTTTTCATTTTATTTCAACTTATCGTTTTCGGTATGCCTGACCGACTTAACTCACTCGATATGCAAATTAGGCTGCTCAGCCGTTAATTTTCATAAGGAAAGTATATACTTTCGAACGTTCAACTATCTGGCAGAAGGATATACGGTGCTGATGATAGCTAACAAGCTTGAAACTACTACATCGTTCCTGTGTCAGTGTTGAACAAAAAGGTGACGTGGTTGCCTTAACACCGTACGGCATAAATTCAGGCGGCTCAGTTTGTTTACAAACGAACAAAGCGGCGTTATAATAAGCGTCCGCTAAACAGATACGTGCATATATGTATGTGTACCTGTATGTATATATGTATCTATATATATATATATATATATATATATATATATATATATATATATGCATGCTACCGTAGGTCTGTATACATATATGTATGTACGTATACATACATACTTACATTTAAGTAAGTGCCGTACTAAGAGTGAGAAATGAAATTTCGTTTTCATTTTATTTCAACTTATCGTTTTCGGTATGCCTGACCGACTTAACTGACTCGATATGCAAATTAGGCTGCTCAGCCGTTAATTTTCATAAGGGAAATATATATATTTTCGAAAGTTCAACTATCTGGCAGAAGGATATATGGTGCTGATGATAGCTAACAAGCTTGAAACTAGTACATCGTTCCTGTGTCAGTGTTGAACAAAAATGTGACGTGGTTGCCTTAACACCGTACGGCATAAATTCATGCTGTTCAGTTTGTTTACAAACGAACAAAGCGGCGTTATAATAGGCGTCCGCTAAACTGATACGTGCATATATGTATGTGTACCTGTATGTATATATGTATATATATATATATATATGCATGCTACTGTACGTCTGTATACATATATGTATGTACGTATACATACATACTTACATTTAAGTAAGTGCCGTGTTAAGAGTGAGAAATGAAATTTCGTTTTCATTTTGTTTCAACTTATCGTTTTCGGTGTGCCTGACCGACTTAACTCACTCGATATGCAAATTAGGCTGCTCAGCCGTTGATTTTCATAAGGAAAGTATATACTTTCGAACGTTGAACTATCTGGCAGAAGGATATACGGTGCTGAGGATAGCTAACAAGCTTGAAACTAGTACTTCGTTCCTGTGTCAGTGTTGAACAAAAAGGTGACGTGCATGCCTTAACACCTTACGGCATAAATTCAGGCTGTTCAGTTTGTTTACAAACGAACAAAGCGGCGTTATAATAAGCGTCCGCTAAACTGATGTGTGCATATATGTATGTGTACCTGTATGTATATATGTATATATATATATATATATATATATATATATATATATATATATATATATATATATATATATATATATATATAAATATATATATATATATATATATATATATATATATATATATATATATATATATATATATATATATATATATATATGTATATTTATGCATGCTACTGTACGTCTGTATACATATATGTATGTACGTATACATACATACTTACATTTAAGTAAGTGCCGTATTAAGAGTGAGAAATGAAATTTCGTTTTCATTTTATTTCAACTTATCGTTTTCGGTATGCCTGACCGACTTAACTCACTCGATATGCAAATTAGGCTGCTCAGTCGTTAAGTTTCATAAGGAAAGTATATACTTTCGAACGTTCAACTATCTGGCAGAAGGGTATACGGTGCTGATGATAGCTAACAAGCTTGAAACTAGTACATCGTTCCTGTGTCAGTGTTGAACAAAAAGGTGACGTGGATGCCTTAACACCGTACGGCATAAATTCAGGCTGTTCAGTTTGTTTACAAACGAACAAAGCGGCGTTATAATAAGCGTCCGCTAAACTGATACGTGCATATATGTATGTGTACCTGTATGTATATATGTATATATATATATATATATATATATATATATATATATATATATATATATATATATATATATATATATATATATATATATATATATATATATATATATATATATATGCATGCTACTGTACGTCTGTATACATATATGTATGTACGTATACATACATACTTACATTTAAGTAAGTGCCGTATTAAGAGTGAGAAATGAAATTTCGTTTTCATTTTATTTCAACTTATCGTTTTCGGTATGCCTGACCGACTTAACTCACTCGATATGCAAATTAGTCTGCTCAGCCGTTAAGTTTCATAAGGAAAGTATATACTTTCGAACGTTCAACTATCTGGCACAAGGGTATACGGTGCTGATGATAGCTAACAAGCTTGAAACTAGTACATCGATCCTGTGTCAGTATTGAACAAAAAGGTGACGTGGTTGCCTTAACACCGTACGGCATAAATTCAGGCTGTTCAGTTTGTTTATAAACGAACAAAGCGGCGTTATAATAAGCGTCCACTAAACTGATACGTGCATATATGTATGTGTACCTGTATGTATATATGTATATATATATATATATATATATATATAATTATTAAAATAACAGATTAAAGTTTAAGCAAAGAATCGCTGCTTTCACCCTTAACGGGATCTTAGGTTTTGCTTATGCTTGTGTACGTACGTATGTGTTTGCGTGTATGTATTTATTTGTTCCTATTACTTCTGTATTGTATTTATTTACTTTGATCTTAACTCTGTAGCGGAGATTCATTTGGTCTCCTAGTTAGAATTTTAGTCTACGATTTCTGCTATACCATTTACGTGGTTTTGTCTTTGCGTGCTATTGTTCTCCACGCTCCACATATAATTTATTATCTTCGTTTTTTCGTTCATTGCCAGAGAACTTCTCTATGCACCACCTAAGAGAACATTAGTCTACGACCTCTTTTATACCATAAACGAGGTTTTGTCTTTGCGCGTAATTGTTTTTCTACGCTCCTATTAATGACATATTATATTCGTTTTTTCCCGTTCTTTGCCAGCGAACGTTACCACGAACCAAAGTATCGTCTTCCTGTCTTCCTCCGGTTGCAACGTTTTTTGAAATATCCAGTTCTCCGTTTACAGATTGACTTTGTTATTTTCAGAAGATCCCGTTAAGGGTGAAAGCAGCGATTCTTTGCTTAAACTTTAATCTGTTATTTTAATAAATATATGCTCTACGGTTCTTATATATTTGATATATATTTTCCTTATCGAGCCCTCTTTGGATTTTAGTCTTCAATTTTATTATTATTACTATATATATATATATATATATATATATGCAGGCTACAGTACGTCTGTATACATATATGTATGTACGTATACATACATACTTACATTTAAGTAAGTGCCGTACTAAGAGTGAGAAATGAAATTTCGTTTTCATTTTATTTCAACTTATCGTTTTCGGTATGCCTGACTGACTTAACTCACTCGATATGCAAATTAGGCTGCTCAGCCGTTAAGTTTCATGAGGAAAGTATATACTTTCGAACGTTCAACTATCTGGCAGAAGGGTATACGGTGCTGATGATAGCTAACAAGCTTGAAACTAGTACTTCGTTCCTGTGTCAGTGTTGAACAAAAAGGTGACGTGCATGCCTTAACACCTTACGGCATAAATTCAGGCTGTTCAGTTTGTTTACAAACGAACAAAGCGGCGTTATAATAAGCGTCCGCTAAACTGATGTGTACATATATTTATGTGTACCTGTATGTATATATGTATATATATATATATATATATATATATATATATATATATATATATATATATATATATATATATAAATATATATATATATATATATATATATATATATATATATATATATATATATATATATATATATATATATATATATGTATATATATGCATGCTACTGTACGTCTGTATACATATATGTATGTACGTATACATACATACTTACATTTAAGTAAGTGCCGTATTAAGAGTGAGAAATGAAATTTCGTTTTCATTTTATTTCAACTTTTGTTTTCGGTATGCCTGACCGACTTAACTCACTCGATATGCAAATTAGGCTGCTCAGCCGTTAAGTTTCATAAGGAAAGTATATACTTTCGAACGTTCAACTATCTGGCAGAAGGGTATACGGTGCTGATGATAGCTAACAAGCTTGAAACTAGTACATCGTTCCTGTGTCAGTGTTGAACAAAAAGGTGACGTGGATGCCTTAACACCGTACGGCATAAATTCAGGCTGTTCAGTTTGTTTACAAACGAACAAAGCGGCGTTATAATAAGCGTCCACTAAACTGATACGTGCATATATGTATGTGTACCTGTATGTATATATGTATATATATATATATATATATATATATATACATATATATATATATATATATATATATATATATATATATATATATATATATATATATATATATATATATATATATATATATGCATGCTACTGTACGTCTGTATACATATATGTATGTACGTATACATACATACTTACATTTAAGTAAGTGCCGTATTAAGAGTGAGAAATGAAATTTCGTTTTCATTTTATTTCAACTTATCGTTTTCGGTATGCCTGATCGACTTAACTCACTCGATAAGCAAATTAGGGTGCTCAGCCGTTAAGTTTCATAAGGAAAGTATATACTTTCGAACGTTCAACTATCTGGCACAAGGGTATACGGTGCTGATGATAGCTAACAAGCTTGAAACTAGTACATCGATCCTGTGTCAGTATTGAACAAAAAGGTGACGTGGTTGCCTTAACACCGTACGGCATAAATTCAGGCTGTTCAGTTTGTTTACAAACGAACAAAGCGGCGTTATAATAAGCGTCCGCTAAACTGATACGTGCATATATGTATGTGTACCTGTATGTGTATATGTATATATATATATATATATATATATATATATATATATATATATATATATATATATATATATATATATATATATATATATATATGCATGCTACTGTACGTCTGTATACATACATGTATGTACGTATACATACATACTTACATTTAAGTAAGTGCCGTATTAAGAGTGAGAAATGAAATTTCGTTTTCATTTTATTTCAAATTATCTTTTTCGGTATGCCTGACCGACTTAACTCAATCGATATGCAAATTAAGCTGCTCAGCCGTTAATTTTCATAAGGAAAGTATATACTTTCGAACGTTCAACTATCTGGCAGAAGGATGTACGGTGCTGATGATAGCTAACAAGCTTGACACTAGTACATCGTTCCTGTGTCAGTGTTGAACAAAAATGTGACGTGGTTGCCTTAACACCGTACGGCATAAATTCAGGCTGTTCAGTTTGTTTACAAACGAACAAAGCGGCGTTATAATAGGCGTCCGCTAAACTGATACGTGCATATATGTATGTGTACCTGTATGTATATATGTATGTATATATATATATATATATATATATATATGCATGCTACTGTACGTCTGTATACATATATGTATGTACGTATACATACATACTTACATTTAAGTAAGTGCCGTATTGAGAGTGAGAAATGAAATTTCGTTTTCATTTTATTTCAACTTATCGTTTTCGGTATGCCTGACCGACTTAACTCACTCGATATGCAAATTAGGCTGCTCTGCCGTTAAGTTTCATAAGGAAAGAATATACTTTCGAACGTTCAACTATCTGGCCGAAGGATATACGGTGCTGATGATAGCTAACAAGCTTGAAACTAGTACATCGTTCCTGTGTCAGTGTTGAACAAAAATGTGACGTGGTTGCCTTAACACCGTACGGCATAAATTCAGGCTGTTCAGTTTGTTTACAAACGAACAAAGCGGCGTTATAATAAGCGTCCGCTAAACTGATACGTGCATATATGTATGTGTACCTGTATGTATATATGTATATATATATATATATATATATATATATATATATATATATATATATGCATGCTACTCTACGTCTGTATACATATATGTATGTACGTATATATACATACTTACATTTAAGTAAGTGCCGTATTAAGTGTGAGAAATGAAATTTCATTTTCATTTTATTTCAAATTATCTTTTTCGGTATGCCTGACCGACTTAACTCAATCGATATGCAAATTAGGCTCCTCAGCCGTTAATTTTTATAAGGAAAGTATATACTTTCGAACGTTCAACTATCTGGCAGAAGGATATACGGTGCTGATGATAGCTAACAAGCTTGACACTAGTACATCGTTCCTGTGTCAGTGTTGAACAAAAAGGTGACGTGGTTGCCTTAACACCGTACGGCATAAATTCAGGCTGTTCAGTTTGTTTACAAACGAACAAAGCGGCGTTATAATAAGCGTCCGCTAAACTGATACGTGCATATATGTATGTGTACGTGTATGTATATATGTATATATATATATATATATATATATATATATATATATATATATATATATATGCATGCTACTCTACGTCTGTATACATATATGTATGTACGTATATATACATACTTACATTTAAGTAAGTGCCGTATTAAGTGTGAGAAATGAAATTTCATTTTCATTTTATTTCAACTTATCGTTTTCGGTATGCCTGACCGACTTAACTCACTCGATGTGCAAATTAGGCTGCTCAGCCGTTAATTTTCATATGGAAAGTATATACTTTCGAACGTTCAACTATCTCGCAGAAGGGTATACCGTGCTGATGATAGCTAACAAGCTTGAAACTAGTACATCGTTCCTGTGTCAGTGTTGAACAAAAAGCTGACGTGGTTGCCTTAACACCGTACGGCATAAATTCAGGCTGTTCAGTTTGTTTACAAACGAACAAAATGGCGTTATAATAGGCGTCCGCTAAACTGATACGTGCATATATGTATGTGTACCTGTATGTATATATATATGCATGCTACTCTACGTCTGTATACATATATGTATGTACGTATATATACATACTTACATTTAAGTAAGTGCCGTACTAAGAGTGAGAAATGAAATTTCGTTTTCATTTTATTTCAAATTAACCTTTTCGGTATGCCTGACCGACTTAACTCACTCGATATGCAAATTAGGCTGCTCAGCCGTTAACTTTCATAAGGAAAGTATATACTTTCGAACGTTCAACTATCTGGCAGAAGGGTATACCGTGCTGATGATAGCTAACAAACTTGAAACTAGTACATCGTTCCTGTGTCAGTGTTGAACAAAAAGGTGACGTGGTTGCCTTAACACCGTACGGCATAAATTCAGGCTGTTTAGTTTGTTTACAAACGAACAAAGCTGCGTTATAATAAGCGTCCGCTAAACTGATACGTGCATATATGTATGTGTACCTGTATGTATATATATATATATATGCATGCTACTGTACGTCTGTATACATATATGTATGAACCTATACATACATACTTACATTTAAGTAAGTGCCGTACTAAGAGTGAGAAATGAAATTTCGTTTTCATTTTATTTCAAATTAACCTTTTCGGTATGCCTGACCGACTTAACTCACTCGATATGCAAATTAGGCTGCTCAGCCGTTAACTTTCATAAGGAAAGTATATACTTTCGAACGTTCAACTATCTGGCAGAAGGGTATACGGTGCTGATGATAGCTAACAAGCTTGAAACTAGAACATCGTTCCTGTGTCAGTGTTGAACAAAAAGGTGACGTCGTTGCCTTAACAACGTACGGCATAAATTCAGGCTGATCAGTTTGTTTACAAACGAACAAAGCGGCGTTATAATAGGCGTCCGCTAAACTGATACGTGCATATATGTATGTGTACCTGTATGTATATATGTATATATATATATATATATATATATATATATATATATATATATATATATATATATATATATATATATATATATATATATATATGCATGCTACTGTACGTCTGTATACATATATGTATGTACGTATACATACATACTTACATTTAAGTAAGTGCCGTACTAAGAGTGAGAAATGTAATTTCGTTTTCATTTTATTTCAACTTATCGTTTTCGGTATGCCTGACCGACTTAACTCACTCGATATGCAAATTAGGCTGCTCAGCCGTTAATTTTCATAAGGAAAGTATATACTTTCGAACGTTCAACTATCTGGCAAAAGGATATACCGTGCTGATGATAGCTAACAAGCTTGAAACTAGTACATCGTTCCTGTGTCAGTGTTGATCAAAAAGGTGACGTGGTTGCCTTAACACCGTACGGCATAAATTCAGGCTGTTCAGTTTGTTTACAAACGAACAAAGTGGCGTTATAATGAGCGTCCGCTAAACTGATACGTGCATATATGTATGTGTACCTGTATGTATATATATATATATATATATATATATATATATATATATATATATATATATATATGCATGCTACTGTACGTCTGTATACATATATGTATGTACGTATACATACATACTTACATTTAAGTAAGTGCCGTACTAAGAGTGAGAAATGAAATTTCGTTTTCGTTTTATTTCAACTTATCGTTTTCGGTATGCCTGACCGACTTAACTCACTCGATATGCAAATTAGGCTGCTCAGCCGTTAATTTTCATAAGGGAAGTATATATATTTTCGAAAGTTCAACTATCTGGCAGAAGGAAATACGGTGCTGATGATAGCTAACAAGCTTGAAACTAGTACATCGTTCCTGTGTCAGTGTTGAACAAAAATGTGACGTGGTTGCCTTAACACCGTACGCCATAAATTCAGGCTGTTCAGTTTGTTTACAAACGAACAAAGCGGCGTTTTAATAAGCGTCCGCTAAACTGATACGTGCATATATCTATGTGTACGTGTATGTATATATGTATCTCTCTCTCTCTCTCTATATATATATATATATATATATATATACATATATATATATATATATATATATATATATATATATATATATATATATATATATATATATATATATATGCATGCTACTGTACGTCTGTATACATATATGTATGTACGTATACATACATACTTACATTTAAGTAAGTGCCGTATTAAGAGTGAGAAATAAAATTTCGTTTTCATTTTATTTCAACTTATCGTTTTCGGTATGCCTGACCGACTTAACTCACTCGATATGCAAATTAGGCTGCTCAGCCGTTAATTTTCATAAGGAAAGTATATACTTTCGAACGTTCAACTATCTGGCAGAAGGGAATACGGTGCTGATGATAGCTAACAAGCTTGAAACTAGTACATCGTTCCTGTGTCAGTGTTGAACAAAAAGGTGACGTGCTTGCCTTAACACCGTACGGCATAAATTCAGGCTGTTCAGTTTGTTTACAAACGAACAAAGCGGCGTTATAATAGGCGTCCGCTAAACTGATACGTGCATATATGTATGTGTACGTGTATGTATATATATATATATATATATATATATATATATATATATATATATATATATATATATATATATGCAGGCTACTGTACGTCTGTATACATATATGTATGTACGTATACATACATACTTACATTTAAGTAAGTGCCGTACTAAGAGTGAGAAATGAAATTCCGTTTTCATTTTATTTCAACTTATCGTTTTCGGTATGCCTGACCGACTTAACTCACTCGATATGCAAATTAGGCTGCTCAGCCGTTAATTTTCATAAGGAAAGTATATACTTTCGAACGTTCAACTATCTGGCAGAAGGGTATACGGTGCTGATGATAGCTAACAAGCTTGAAACTAGTACATCGTTCCTGTGTCAGTGTTGAACAAAAAGGTGACGTGGTTGCCTTAACACCGTACGGCATATATTCAGGCTGTTCAGTTTGTTTACAAACGAACAAAGCGGCGTTATAATAAGCGTCCGCTAAACTGATACGTGCATATATGTACGTGTACCTGTATGTATATATATATATATATATATATATATATATATATACATATATGCATGCTACTGTACGTCTGTATACATATATGTATGTACGTATACATACATACTTACATATATATATATATATATATATAATATATATATATATATATATATATATATATATATATATATATATATATATATATATATATATATATATATATATATATATATATATATATATATATATATATAAAATATATATATATATATATTTTATATATATATATATAATATATATATATATAATATATATATATATATAATATATATATATATATATAGTATATATATATATATATGTGGGTGTGAGGTCAAAGAGGACGCCGTGGAGGGGGAGGGGGGGAGGTCAAAACGGTAAGTAGAACGATGAAAATGTGAAACTGTAAAAGGTACTGAGAGAGAAAAGAAATATAAGCAGAATCTGGTTACTAAGACTTAATTCTCCCGCTATTGCTAGGCTGAAGAAATACATAAATAAGTAAATAAGAAATACATAAATAATATTCCACATAAGTAAATAAGAAATACAAAAATAATATTCCACATAAGTAAATACGAAATACATAAAGAATATTCCACATAAGTAAATAAGAAATACATGAATAATATTCCACATAAGTAAATAAGAAATACATAAGTAATATTCCACATAATTAAATAAGAAATACGTAAATAATATTCCACATAAGTAAATAAGAAATACGTAAGTAATATTCCACATAAGTAAATAAGAAATACGTAAATAATATTCCACAAGAAAAACACAAATGAGTAAATAAACAAATAAGTGAGTAAAAGGATGGATAGATAGATTTTAAAAAAAATATATATATATATATATATAATGTAGAATAAAAAGAATAAGAAAACAAATGATAATGATAGAAACAAAACCTAGGTGTGACGGAGATAAAGGGACCCTTATGCGGGGTATAAGTGCGAGTATCGTACAGTGACGGTTCAACGGAGACGATAAAAACAAATAACGAAACGAAATTAAATTTCGTTTCGTCTCCGTTGAACCGGTACGTACTCACACTCTATGCAAATTAGTCGGCCCACTACTAATTTTCATAGAAAAAGCATATAACGATATGTGCTTTTACGATTCTCCAGAAAGGCCGGTAGATAGGTAAATATTGCTGATGAGTTGTAACAACAACGAAACTAGTTCAATATTCCTTGTCTGGCTTTCTGGAGAATAGAGGAAAGGTGTTTCCTCAAAAACCAGTATGACTCTAAAAACCGGTTTGTCTGTGTGTTTACATACAGAATAGCTGGATACTCACAGTAAAGTAACCAGTGAAAGACTTGGTACATCTATATATGTATACGTGTGTGTATTCATATGCATACTAGTATTTCAGTATACATATATGGATGTACATGTTTAACTTAATTGTTTAAGCGTCAGTCATACAAAAGTGAGTTACAAACGAAACGAAATTTAATTTCGTTTCGTTATTTGTTTTTATATATATATATATATATATATATATATATATATATATATATATATATATAATATATATATGTATATATATATATATATATATATATATATATATATATATATATATATATATATATAATATATATATATATATATATATATATATATATATATATATATATATATATGTATATATATATATATATATATATATATATATAATATATATATATGGAACATAACTTAACAACCGGCTCAAATCCGATCTAATCCGCCGTGACCTTTCTCCGAACTTTACACACCTTCCCACACTTGGTCTTTCCTTCCACGCATTACCTCTGTTTGATTTTGTTACCGTACCTTTTTTTTCCGTATAAGATTCTTTGCCTGTGTTCTTACAATTGTATTTCTATGATTTTTTTGTTCACGATCGCCTGTGTTATTACCTTTATGATTTTTTGTCTTTAATTTTCCTGTGTTTACTCCCCCCTCCCTACGTTTTTCTGTTTCTTTTTCCCTTCCCCGTCTCTGCCTATCCTTCGCACTCACCCCTTCGTTCACTCCACCCCGCTTCACACCCCTGCCCTCTCATCCCTCCCCTTGCTTTCACCCAACGCCCATCATGCCCAACCTGAGATCCTTTCTCCACCAACTCCACAATCGCCTCAAACTTTTCCTCACCCCCCCTCCTTCCACCCTGCTATCTCCCCTCCGCCCTTCAACTCTCCTACCTTCTCTTCGCCAAAACCCGGCACTCCAGCCACATCCATTTCCTCAGCCACTGCCTCCGCCTCCACCTTATCCCCCTCGGCTTCCGTCTACACTTCCACCCCTACCCCGCTGCTTCCCCCTCCACGCAACGTATCCTCACCCGATCCTCACGCCTTCTGATGCGCAACTCCATCCGCGCATCCCGTTCCACCCTCCGCCTACTTGACCACCAACTGACCCCCACCCTCCTCCGCCTTTACTCCACCTGCCACCCCCTCCTCGCCCAAGCCATCCTCTCCTTCATCCACAACCTCTTCTCGTTCCTCAGCTCCACCAAAGCCCGCAAGCTACACTCACTCCCCCCCCCCCCCCCCCCCCCCCATCCACCACCACCCTCCCATCCCCATACGCCCACCACTCTCCACCTCTCCCCCGACCCACACCCCTACCCAATCTCCACCCTCCACCTCACCCCTCACCACACCCTCCCTTCCCTCCCCAAACACCCAAACCCCACCCCTTGTTGTCACCATACCCCTTGACCTCCCCCTCTCCGCACCTGAGTGCTCACTCCTTAGTAGAGGCCTTCGCTTCATACCCCACACTCCGCACAGCGACGAGTTCCGCACCCGAACGGAAGTCGAGCGATTCGTGCGACGCACTAAGCTACAGGCACATTTCAGCCGAACGCCACCGGCTCCGGACGCCCCAGACCCGTTTCTCGCCCTGGGCCGACGACCATCTTCTTGGACGCCGGCCCCAGGGCAATTTAGCACCCTGACGCCTTCGTCGATGCCAGCCGTAGCGCAGTAAATCGTTTCAACTTCCGCCACCGTTCCAAAC